>BQKN01023954.1:0-27494 GCA_022839385.1 Asparagus kiusianus
TATAAAGTGGATTTGCAATTAGTTACTTCTCAGTCAAACTTTTCACTAAAAATCTAAAATTATCTGTAGAAAACTCACATACAAGGCATGTGAATCAGTATTTTTTTATTATTTAGGTCTTGTTAAGATTGTACCTTGAACTTGATTTTTGTGAGTTTCTTTTTAGGTTTTCGGTTAAAATTTGAGTGGAAGTGATTGATTCCAATAAGAACCCGTTTTGAAACTTGTTCGTTTAATTTGAAATTAAAAGATGATTACCATATTGTCCTATTTTAAGGTGGTTTCTGCAAGAGAACAAAAAACCTATTTTTCATTTATCCATAAGTGACACTGAAAGCTCCGTAAATAGTAAGGGTGCTAAACTGTACTCATATCTGAGTAAATATTCATAACCATATCTGTTAGCATATGGATATGGTTACTCAAATCTATAACCAACATGATATAGTTACGGATATAGTTTTGTAGTGAAATATCCATATTCGTATCCAAAAAATCTGAATACATATTAGTCATACTCTTACGATAGTTTCGATTCTTAAATTATGGATTTGTGGTTAATGTTGATGATCAAGATGTCTAATTTTAGCTTTTTAGGTATAATAAACATTACCGACCTCTTGTGTATCACATGAACTATGTTTTTCTCAACACTATCTGGTTTTATCATATCCGTTTTGTATCCGCTTGCATATCCACTTATATATCCGCATCTATATACATAAACATATCCAATTTTAGCGGATATGGATATGATAAGCATCATATCCGAGCCGTATCCGGACCGAATGCACCCTAATACCCTAATAAATAGTCCCACTACTAATCCATAGACTTTTAGTATTTAAGCGTCTTTCATTAAAACCCAGGTCCTAACCCATAGACTTAGTTATTTAACCATCTTTGATTAAAACCCGAGTCCTTTTCATTGTGTTTCTCAATTTGGAAACAATATCACAACAAAGAAATAATTAGCATGTGAACAGATTACATCGTAAGTCCCTACGTGGAATTGTGTAGTTCACTCCATCTCCATAAAAAGCAAGGAGATATGAGAATCAGAGAGAGACCAGTATAGAATTAACTTGCACATAAAGTTGCTATAGCATCATTTTAAGGTTTAAGCCCGCTGTGTATTTATTTATCTTAAATAGCATGACATCAGTGAGATCAGTGGGCCAATCAGGATTATCTTTGTAAAGTAGAATCAGGGGTTTAATCTTTATTCTAAGTTGAAATTTGATACTCTCCTTTCAAATTGTAGGGATGTGGTACTCAAATCTTTGTGAATTTATAGAATAGTAACTGTTCATTGGGGACCCATTATAAGATAATGAAGTTAACTGTTTGTAGTTGTTGAAGATTGATTAACGTAGCGTTGGTTTCGGCTGTTGGATATATTTTTTTTTGTTGGGTTTTATGGTGCTTTACAGATCAAATAGACATGACATATCTCTATGAAATCAAACCTTTTAATCTTTCTCTTTTGGCGTATCCTCTAGCGAAAAGAGAGTTTTCAGAATGTAAACTAATGGTTTCCAAAAAGTACTTGTTCACCTTTTCGTCCGCAAATAAATCTATGAAGTTTGAATTAAAGGTGAATCTTAACAAATCAATTAAGCTATATAAAGATTATTTTCTTGTTTATAATTTGTGGAAAAGTAATAACTTCATATGTTGCAGTCCCTCTAACTTTTTCTCTTGTGCTGCAGCTCTTAAATTGGAGATCTATGTGCTGCACTCATTCTTTAGTAATTATTCTCTACTAACTAAGCATAGAAAGAATAAAAAATAAAAATAAAAATCCCAAATTGCTCTCATATCATCTCTTCCATTCTTCTCTCTAGATCTAGTAGTCATGGCTTCGCATTCCTCCTCTTTTCTAACGCATTTCCTTCCTCCTCTCCCCCTCTTCCTCCTTTTTCTCTCAGACACCGACATCCCCCTTCGCAACCATCGAATTTAGGTGCACGCTCCGGTCATATTGTTGATCTGGGGGTATATATTATATAGAAATAACTCAATATGATTCGTTTTTTTATCCCACCAATTTTCCCCGCTCTCTCTATCTTTTCCCCCAAAAGCAAAACAAGCCCAAATTTGGTCGGCAATGACAATGGCAATGGCGAAACCCTCAAATTCGTCGAAGGTATCGTCGGAGGATCCATCAAACAACATATTAGTCTCCAATACTAAAGACAAAGAACGAGGCGGAGGAGACGATGTTGGAGGAGGACGATGAGGAGCTAGTTAAGTCTAATGAAATTCGTATTTTCTGTTTGAGCATCGTGGAAAGATAAAATTTTAAAGAAATGCCGGCTAAATATGATTTTTTGATGATTTTTAATGTTAAGTTCAAATTCAAGGTGAAACGTTAAGTCTAATGAGTTGGAAGTGAAGTTCAAGGGGTTGTATACTAAGTCTATTTAGTTGAATATTAAGTCCAATGGAGTGTATGTTAAGTCTATTAGATTGAAAATAAGTCTAATTTGTTAAATATTAAGTATAATGGATTATATGTTAAGTCAAATTTGGTTCATGTTAAGTCTAATTTAAATCATGTTAAGTCTAATTCGGTTCATGTTAAGTCCAATTTGGTTCATATTAAGTCTAATTCGGTTCATGTTAAGTCCAATTAAAATCATGTTAAGTCTAATTCAACTTGTTTTAAGTCTAATTTCATGTTAAGTCCAATTTAAATCATGTTAATGTTAGACCCTATGGGGGGTGATTAGGATCTTATACTAATCTAATCCGATTTTATACCAACTAATTCAAATATTTTCTTGCAAGATAGATATACAATATGATATGAGCAAGAATATGCCATATGAACAAAGAAAAATATCCTAACAATGAGATATATGCGAGGATATACAAATAACACTGTATGCGTCAAAAAATACTTATGGACATCCAAATACTGCTCAAGACGAAGAGAAGATGATAAACGCCATTATCTAAGTCATGAGAGATCATACAAGACCAAGGAAGCAAAATGATCTGTGAATCAACACAAAATTCACAAAACAACGCAAACTGTCATATGTGGGCGCGGCAGTGCTGGCCGCCGCGCATAGCCGCGGCAGTGATTGCTACCGCGCACAGCCACGGTAGTGATTGCTGCTGCGCATAGCCGCGACAGTACTTGGTGTCGTGCGAGCTATGGGGAGTTGCCATGCGAGTTCTAAAACAGTTATGCGATAATTTTTTAAAGTCCACGTGGTGCCATGATAAAAAAAACGTGTGCTGACGTGGACAAACGGTTAAACCACGAAAAAAGTGGTTAAAAATCATGGGAGAACGGTTTCGAGCATGATGGAACGTGGCTGTAACTGCCCCTTCAGCCGCGGCAGTACTCTCTGACGCGCTAAAGGTCACGACAGTATAGACTGACGCACCCAAAGGAAGGTCGATTGGTCAGTTATTTTATTCCCATTTCCACTGTTGTGCACCCATATCCCTATAAATACCTCTTTACACATGAAATCAAAAGAGGGAGAGCAGATCCAAGGCAATTAGAGCATAAAGGCTTGAGCTTTTGGCGATTCTGGGCAAGAGAGAGAGTCTTAATCTTTCAAAAACACTTTTGGGAAGCTTTTGGTGATTCCTAGAGATCTAAGCTCAGACTTGATCTTTGGGAGAGTAAACATCTTACATCGATAAGATATTCACTTAAGATTCTTACTTCGATAAACAAAGAAGAATACCCAAAAGCATTCACGATTCAATCAGAATCTGTGAATCGATGGTCCACGGACTAACGAACCCCCGGCACAGGCAAAGATCCCACAAAAACAGAAGTAGATAAACGATTTCTGTGTTATTTTCTAGAGAGTTGTAATTTTCTTTTTGTTGTGTAAGAGAAGTCTTATAAAAAAGCTATTTCTTTTGAATTTATTGTAATCAACCGAAGATATAATGAATTCCACAATGAAACCAATTTTTCGACGAAAACAAACTGGCGATCACAGTGACAACCAACGGTCTCACTGCCGAGACCGTCGTGTCGCAGCCGATCAAGATCCCAGTTGAATCCACGGTCGAGTACAAGTTCGACCAAACCAAGTTTGAGGAATATCTCTCATCATCCTCTTCAAGATCTTCATTGTCTCGCAAGTACAAGAGGATCTCAAAATTGAAGAAGGCTTACATGCCAAAGAAGGCCCAAGGTGAAGACTCTCACCCAATCGTTGCCGAGGCCTCCCCTTACGACACTATCATGGCGACTCCTAAAGCCAGAAGCTCTGCTCACAATGATTCCTCCTTAATTAAGGAATCGTCCGATCGAAGTTCGCCAACTCTGACGAAGAGGGCTCGTCAGAGACAACGCCAACGCCTTGCTCGTCAAATGGCTAAGGCCTTCGAACAAACCGACGGGGTTTGCTGCTACGCGGACCTAGAGTCGAGGAAGCATCAAATGGTTCAGTCGCCCCAACGACAGACCACTCACATCTCTGCTAAACTTACGTCGGAGGAATGAACTTTTATCAAAAGGGCTCGTTCGACTCTCAAAGAACGCATACAAAAGCGTAGGGCAAACACCGTTCGTGCCCGTGCTCTTTTACAACAAAGACGAGAAGGGAAGAAGAAAACAGTGTCTAAGAAAGCACCAAAGAATCACAAAGTGTGGATCCCCAAATCCAAACTCGTACGAAGATTGGGTCTGCAGAACCCAACCTTTGACCGCGGCAGTCTTCACTGCCGCGGCACATCCTTCAACCGCGGCACATCCTTCAACCGCGGCAGCTTTCACTACCGCGGCACATCCTTCAACCGCGGCAGCTACCACTGTCACGGCACATCTTCCAACAACGATAGTCCCCGCTGTCACGACACGTCTTGCGACCGCGACGATCTCCCCTATCGCGGTTGTTTTCGTCGAAAGTTGAAGCTATTGTGGAATTTATTATATCTTCGATCGATTACAACGAATTCAAAAGAAGATAGTCTTTTATAAGACCTCTTTTACACAATAAAAGGAAAATTACAACTCTCTAGAAAATAACACAGAAATCATTTATCGATTTCTAGTTTTGTGGGACTTTTCCTTTGCCGGGGATGCGTTAGCCCGTGGACTACCGAATTACGGATTCTGATTGAATCGTGAAGGTTTTATGGATTCTTCCTTCATTTAGAAGCAAGAATAGAGTCAGTGAATATCTTATCAAGATAAGATGAACATTCTTCCCAAGATCAAGTCAAAGCTGAGATCTTAAGGACTCTCCTAATTGTTAGAAGGATATGAGCTCTTGAAATTCGCCCAAGCCTCTCTGCTCTCTGTGCTCTATGCTCTTGAATCTGTTCTAAAAATGCCCAGCGCCCAATCAAAAAATGACCCTAGGGGGGTATTTATAGCCCCTGAGACACTTAACTAAAAATACAACATCGTGAGGTAATTTTGCATGCGAGACAGTGTTGTCTGTCTCAGTGGCCGAGACAGTGTTTACTGTCTCGGTTTCCAAGACAGTAAAGACTGTCTCGGAAAACCCAAACTGCCCGACGGTTTTCATTATAACTACCTTCCTACATTTCAAACTCTGTTATTTTGACAGTTATCCACGTGATTCTCGCCCACGATGTTTCCCACGTTCTTTGACAGTTAATGGACACGTGTCATGCAGTTATTTCAGTAACTTTTGATTATTTCAGAGCTATCTCGCGTGCGAGACAGTCAACAATGTCTCGCACTACGAGACAGTCTACACTATCTCGCACTGCGAAACAGCCAACACTGTCTCACACCGCGAGATAGTCTACATTGTCTCGCATGTGCGAGATAGTCATCACTGTCTCACACCGCGAGACAGTCAATACTCTATCGTGTGAGATAGTCTACACTGTCTTGGTTATTTCGAGACAGCGTAAGGTTATTTTCTGTGATCTTCGGATGATCTTCTCATTGTCTTGGGCTGTGTTTGGATATCTATTAGCATTTTTTGACGTCTACAGATACCCCCTCCAAAGTATTCCAGACTCATTCTTTTATAGAGGAGTCTGGAACACTTTGGATAAGATAGGTCTTACTTACGATCCCTTCAATGCTTGGTTGAGTAGATCGTGTAGAGGGACCCGTAGATAGCTTCAACTCTTGACCTCTTTATCTCTCAATCTATTCAGTGCTTTGTAGAATAGCTAAGATTCTTCTGGTACTACGTTTATCGATTGACCGTTGTCGAGATCTTGAATCGAAGCTGGAATTTGTACTTGTGAATTCAGCTTTTGTCACGAAAATTGATACTGGATTGTTAATCACTGTATCAATCTTCATAAGAACATAGTTTATACTCATGTATTTTTTGGAGTTTTCGGGAAATAGTTTAACCTCGTATATCCGTTGGGAGGTAATCGGGTTATTCTTAAGAATATTTTGAGTGATATTCTCCAGAAACTTCCTATTGAGGGCATGAAAACAGTTTAGACTCGTGTACCTATTAGAGTATCCTGGTCTTTTTTTGTTGGTAGAGATGAACCCGATGATGGAGAGGAAGAATTTTATATTCTATCTCTTGGTCTCTTTTTTTTGTAGAGAAGAACCCGATGATGGAGAAGAAGAATTTTATATTCTATCTCCTGGTCTCTTTTTTGTTGGTGGAGATGAACCCGATGCGGAAGATGAAGAACTTTATATTCTATCTCCCGCCGCAAAAGAAACTCAAAGTGGGATCTCCACATCGAGAATCTGAAAAGGCAAAACTAAGAGTGTGATCTTCACTCCGAGAATCAAGAGGATTTAGATAACCCTAACTGTTTAAAGGTTTGATTATCCAATCTAAAAAAATTCTCGTTTATCGAGATGGAATTTTAACCTTGGTCCTAACTGTTTAAAGGTTTGACCAAATGTGGGTTGTGTAGGAACCTTTCATTTATCGAGATGTGATTCCGATTTTGGTCCTAACTATTTAAAGGTTTGACCGAGTGAGGGTTTGAAATGATCCTAACTGTTTAAAGGTTTGATCGTTTAATTTATGGGCCTCTTGTTTATGGAAAGAATCGAGATGAGATTTTGGCTTTGGTCCTAACTGTTTAAAGGTTTGATCAAATAGGGATTTGAGATGATCCTAACTGTTTAAAGGTTTGATCATTCAATTTGTGGACTTCTCGTTCATGGAAGGAATCGAGAGGGGATTTTGGTTTTGGTCCTAACTGTTTAAAGGTTTGACCAAATGAGGGGTGGGAGCGAGGTACAAATAACGATGGGAATGTTAACTTGTACACAACACCTGGTGGGAGTTTTTTTGTGTCAAGCGATAAGGACTTAACACGAAGGGGTTTGATAATCGCTATGGATCAGTAGATTAAAATTTTGGATATCGTGTCAGGACTTCAACAGTGGGGATGTTAAAGACTTAGACACAGTGGGGGTTTGAATGAATTCAACCGTGAAGAATTTTGGTGGACCCACCGTCAATTAATTTAATCAGTGAGAGATTTTGTGATGGAGGATTGTAAATTATTAAGCACTCCACAATTACTCCGAGGAAGTTTCGTGAGGGAAGATTGACCCGATAAAGTCATTGAATCTCATCTCAACGAAAGAGTACTTCGATGGTCAATGTAGGAGGGTTTTAATCATCTTAGAAATGATTAAATAGCCACAGTGGGAGGTTCTTAATCATAATTACTAATGAATTATTCTGATGATTGGTTTTTACCTTGAATAATGAATCGGTTTTGGATTATCCTTAAAAATACATGTGTAGTATTCTCCAGGAACTTCCCATTGGAATGAATTGAGGTATTCCACCCCTAGCTCTTTGGCGAATCCAAATCTAATTATATTCGGCCATATTGTTGGGTTATCCTTAAGAATATTAAGGGTAATATTCTCTAGGAACTTCCCGTTATTGAAAATAAAGGAAGTAGTTTAACCTCGTATACCCGTCGGAGGAAAAGGAGAAACAGTTTATACTCTTATACTCGTTGGAGTTATATGGAGAAGCGGTTTATACTCATATACTCATCGAAGTTAGAGAAAATAGTTTATACTCGTGTACCCAATGGAGTATATGGAGAAGCAGTTTATACTCATGCATCCAATGGAGTATTAGGTCGGCTTTATTTGGCTTGTTTCGCCATTATGACGCCGGAGTCAATCAAGGCTTGGATTTTGTTTTTTAGTCCAAAGCAAACCTTGGTGGGATGAAGAACCCTTTTGTGGTATGCACAGTAGTTTGGATCCGTAGTCCTTTTAGCTCCCTCCTGATCTTTAATAGGTGACAGCTCGATTTTGTCATTGGTGAGGAGGTTTTTCAAGATGGCCGAAGCTTCATCATCTTTGAAAGAATACTCTTTTTGGAACTTCGGATCGAGAGTCGCGTTCACAGTGATTGCAGATATCGTCGGTTGGCTTCTCTTAGGTTTCTTTCTTTTAAGAAAATGTTCAGCTTGTTTGCAAGTAGTTTTAACTCTTTCCAAGTGGTGGATAGTACGACCCCCAGGGCTTCTAGGACATCGATGGAGAGATTATTGTGGCATGTTTACAGGATAAACTCCTATGTAACAGGATCTCTGCAATTCATTGCCTTGTTACGAAAGCGTTTGACAAAATTGTCGGCTGGCTCTCCATCTTTTTGCTTATCATCTAGAAGGGTTCTGATTGACACTTCAGTGTCATCATCGAAGAAATTGTTGAGGAATAAACTTTTCATGTCATCCCAGCAATTGATGCTCCCTGACTTGAGACGTCGGTACCAATCGAAGGCGGGCCCACGAAGGGTGCCAACGAATGACCGGACCATTAAAGCCTCGTTCCCAGAGAACATGCCTAAATGAGATTTGAAATAAATCAAGTGCTGAGTAGGCGAGCTCTTCCCGTCAAACGATGTGAAGTTAATCAAATTGTACTTTGCCGGGTATGAAATTGAATCCCATTCTCTTGGATAGGGACACGGGATACCCGTCTTCTTCACTTACTGAGCGGACATCAAAGCATTGACTTTGTTTTCAAGGTCTTGAATTTTCTTGTCCTCATCTTTATCTATTTTTGAGTGATATTGAGGAGAAATAATTGGGTCATCCCCAGTGTTATTAAGAGGTACAATTAAATTACCCCCAATACCGTTATTAGGAGGATCCGTTGAACCACCCCCAGTGTTATTGTTATTAGGAGGTGTATCAGTCATAATGACTTCATCCACTTCTGGATCACTGTCATCTATAATATTCTGAGTGTGGCGGCTGGATTCAGCTCGCTAACTGGACTCAGGAGGTTGAGGCCGTTGAGCTAGCAATTCTCTCATTTGTTGGATAGTCAACTCCATCTCCATCTTCATCTCAGCTCTAATTTCTTCACGTTGCTTGGCTAGAGATTCTTGAAGCATTTGAACAAACTGATCAGGAGTGATTGTGAACACTTCTTTGGCTCGCTCCGTGCTAGATATTATATCATCCGAAGCAATCACAGAACAAGTGTCCGAAAGTTCATCCTCCGAGGACATTCCTTCATGCATTCTCTTGTAATCCCTATGACGGTCGGCTCTTAATTGAAGTTGTGACATTTTCTGAGAAAGACCTCGGCCAACACTTACTCCTGGAGAGAAATCCGGATCAGTGTTGGTGACACGTTGTCTTCTTCTATCCGTCATGTTGATGGTGACTTTGGGGAACTCTTTTCCTCGAACAGAAGGCCTCTTGTGGAAATATCTTGGCTTGGGTTTGGACATTTCAGTGGATAGTCTTTAGAATACGGAGACACTTGGTGAAACTGATTCAGAACAGTTACATTCCGATAATACCACCTTGATGAGTTTCTCACATACACAATGAGGACTTGTTTCTCGAACAGTCCTTTTTCATGACTTGTTTACACCCCCAGCTTGATAGTACAACTCATCGGTATGATTGCTGGAGCACCCTATCGTCTGTAAGTGTGACCTCCTAGGTATAACGTTGTCTTTTTGCGGACACGTCTTCTTCTGAAAATGTACAGTCTTGTTAGCATTCTCAGGAGTCGAACGTTTAGAACCACCCCTCTGCGGGTGTGGAGTCTTAACAGGCTTCTGAGTTTCAATATGAACTCCCAAGCAGATGGAAATCAAGATTTTCCCAACTTGAGATTGTTTTAGGTTGGTGGGAGGACGCGTACGACCCCCAGCATGAAGAGCCATTTGGATTTTGTTCACCGGACCTAAGCGTTCCTTGACCAAAGCTGCCTTGATCTTCATGCAAAGGACCAAGGTGATCCGCCATTGTGATTTTAATCTTTGACAAGTCAGGGTTGACCCAAGGCTTCACTGATGGTGCAGCAGATATATTTGGAGCAGACAGACGAGGAGCGGATGTCAACGGAGTCGAAGGATTAGCTTCGAGGGTTGTTCTTTTGGCGAGACACTTGCTAGTGTCTCGGATAAAGTCTCTTTGGGCGAGACAGTTGAGACTATCTGGGACAAAGGCTCTTTGGGCGAGATAGTCTCCACTGTCTCGGCCAAAGGGCTGATTCTTGACGGCCTCCGAATGCTGATTTTGCACTAATCTGGACCTTGGAATCCAAACTTTACGGAGCTTTGGTGGTTCTTTGACCACTGTTTCCTTCTTCCTTTCTTGAATTTGCCGCACCAGGGCACGAGCATGAGCGATGTTTGCATGACGCTTCTGGATGCGTTCCTTAAAGGTCGAACGGGCTCTTTTGATGAAAACATATTCCTGTGTAGTGAGCTTAGAAGAGATGTGAGTGCCTTATCGCTGAGGCAACTGGACCACTTGATGTTTCCGACTCCAAATCCACATAGTAGCGAACTCCATCAATTTGTTCCAAAGCCCTAGCAAGCTGACGAGCCAGGTGTTTTTGTCAAAAGTTGCTTTTTCCATTGCTTTCAAACCTGCTACACCGTTTATCGATTACAAGTTCAAACTGAAAGAAAAGTTGATCTTTTTATAAGATCTTCTTACAATGAAAAATAAAGGTTATAACTTTATGAAATAAAACGCAGTAGTAGTTTATCTCCCGCTGCTTTGTGTGGGATCTTTGCCTGTACCGGGGACGCATTAGTCCGTGGACCATCGCAGATCGGATCCGGTTAACAAGTGTAACTACGCTCTTGTTTCACAAAGGAAACAATTCGACAGCAACAATCACGACCAAGCGAGATTGTGGCTCTTCTCGAGATCAAAACAAGGTTTGATCCGGAGGAAAGAGGAGGAGAGAATCTCAAATCTTTCGAAGGGTCTCTTTACGAGAAAGTTCGCCAAGATCTGCTAATTCTCCTCTGAAATTCGTGGTCTACTGTTCAATTGGACAGCACCTCGCCCTCAGATTTCAGATCCTCTTTAAAGAAGACCCTAGACTTCTATTTATAGGGTTTTGGAGACGTGTTTTTGGATAAGACTTAATGTTTAAACATTATCTGCCGTTAATAACAGCTTAATCACGTTTAGGGATAACCTCAAAACAGTTGGGTTGGCCCTGGGATGAAAGAATCCTTAAAAATCATCGAAATCCGCGTTTTGGGAGTCTTAGGAGTCAAAAAGAGTCGTGGTGGCTCCGGACTGTGTGAGCCACCATTTGGTGGCACGGGACTGTGCGAGCCACCATTTGGTGACTCGCATGGGTGCGAGCCACCATTTGGTGGCTCACACTCGTGTGAGTCACCATTTGGTGGCTCGCACCTACGCAAGCCTCTGGGTGTGTTTTTGTTTATCTTTTTGATACTTTGGCGATTCGTGACTCCTAAAGTTCGCTTGTTTTGTGTATGGTTCATCGTTTCGCTGATTTTCACATTTTGCCGATCTACTTCGTACACTTACTGGTATTGGATAAATTCCCTTGACTTGGATAATAACGTTTATCGTCTTCTCGTTGTCTTGAACTATGTTTGGAAAGTTATAGGTAATTTTTAACGCCTACAGATACCCCTCCAAAGCATTTCAGACTCATTTCTTTTATAGAAGAGTCTGGAAGGTTTTGGATAAGATAGGCCTTTTCCTTAATTTCATAGAGGGACCTGTGAATTGCTTCATTCTTGACTTCTTCAGCCTTCAGTCCATTTAGTGTTTTGTCGAATAGATGAAGCTCTTCCGGTGCTGCGTTTATCGTCTGATCGTTTGTCGAAATCTTGAATTGAAGTTGGTGTGTAAGTTTCTAAACTTAGCTCATGTCATCGAGTTGACTTTGATCGAGTTGACTTTGATCGAGTTGACTTTGAACTGATCATCTTCGTCAGAAATTCATATCTGAATGCAATTGAACTCCCTGAAATCATTCTTTGCCTTATTTTGGCGAGATTGTTGATGCATTGATCGGCATCGATCTTTTCTGTAACGCGTTGTGCGGCGTTGACTTTTGTTATAGTCTATACAATTTAAGCTCTTAAGGTGTTGGAGCGTGGCGATCCCAAATATTAGGGCTGCAGGACCAAATTGTTAAAGCTGATTCATCTGCATGATATGGATCTTATCCTAAGGTTATTGGATGCTCAAGTCACGAGACCAACTAATGGAGCTGGTGCGTCAATGACTCGTATTTATAAAATTTTTGGCAAATTCTCAGCAATAAATGGGTTTGATTAGCCTTTACCGACTACCGTTTGAGTCGGGCTAGCATGCAGATTGTTTAGACCCGTTCCGCATGTGACATTATGCTAAGAGAATTAACTCACTTAGATTTAATGCTATGACTTTGAATACATAGACTTCGTCATTTTTACGGGAATATGGCACCTGGCAACGCGTGTTAGATGCTGACTTAGGATTTTTGGCAAATCCTCAGCCTTCAACGGATTTGACGTGCCTTTACCGATTACCGTTTGAATCGGGCTTGCATGTGGATTGTTTAAGTCCGTTCCACATGTGACGTCGTGCTAAGAGAGTTAACCCTCTTAGTGCTACGATATTGAATACGTAGACTTCGTCTTTCTCATGGGAATAGACTACCCGGCAACGCGTGTTAGACGCTGACTTATCCCTACTTAGGATTCAGGATAAAATTCCTCGCGCGTGTAAGGCATGGATTACGGTGTTATTAATAACAACCTACCACAATATTGAATATGTGAGCTATTTTCTTTTTCACGGTAAAAAACTAACCGGCAACGCATGTTAGGTGCTGACTTATCCCTATTTAGGCTTCGGGATCAAATTCCCCGGACTGGGATTCTAGTATCTTTTTTAATCGGTGAAAGACTAAACCGGCAACGCTTATTAGGAATTGACTTATCCCTACTTAGGATTCGGGATAAAATTCTCCGCGCGTGTAAGGCACGGATTATGGGGGTTTAGAAAAAAGGTGGTGTCTTCTCTTGGGACAAAGACGAACCCGATACTAAAAAGAAAGAATTTTATATTCTATTTCTAGTTGCGAAGGAAACTCCAAGTGGGATCTCCACTTCGAGAATCCAGACAAGATGAAACTAAGAGTGTGATCTCCACTCTGAGAATCGAATAGATTCGGATGATCCTAACTGTTAGAAGGTTTGATTACCGAACTAAAGGTAAATTTCTTGTTTATCGAGAGCGAACTGTTGTTTTGGCCCTGACTGTAGGAAGGTTTGACCAAGTGGGAGTTTGAGGTGACCCTAACTGTAGGAAGGTTTGATCACTCGATTTGAAAGTGGACCTCTCGTTCATTGGAGGAATCGAGAGGGGATTTTAGTTTTAGTCCTAACTGTAGGAAGGTTCAACCGAGTGGGAGGTTTGAGATGATCCTAACTGTAGGAAGGTTTGATCGCTCTATTTGTGGGCCTCTCGTTCATTGGAGGAATCGAGAGGGGATTTTGGTTGTGGCCCTAATTGTAGGAAGGTTTGACCAAGTGAACAGTGAGAGTGGGAGTACAAATCATAGTGGGAGTGTTGACTTATACAAATCACTCAGAAGGAATTATTAGTGTTAAGTTATAAGAACTTAACACGAAGGGGTTTAACAATTCGTCAAGGATTAAGATATTAAAATTCCAAGCATTATATCCGGACTCTAACAATAAGGATGTTGAGTGCACAGATACATCAAAAGTTTGAGTGGATTTAACCGAAAAGAATTTTAGTAGACCCACTGCTAATTAATTTGATCAGTAAGGGATTTTATGGTGGAAGACTGTGAGTCGTCAAACACTAATGGGAGTTTTGTGAGGGAAGATTGATCCAACAAAGTGAACGAATCTCGTCTCAGCAAAAGAGTGTTCGAAAATCATAGTGGGGGTTTAGTATTTATCACTTTGTTTTTAATGATTGGGTTATCCTTAAGAATTTAACATTCTTCCAGGAACTTCCTATTACATGAATTATCCACCCCCAGCTTCCCTTGCGAAGCCGGATTTAACATTGTAATTAATTGGATGACCGGGTTATCCAGGCATGACACTCTCCAGGAACTTCCTGTGAAAGCAAGGAAACAGTTTAGACTCATATACCTGTTGGAGTATTGAGAAGCAGTTTATACTCTTATACTCTTTGGAGCGTCGAGAAGCAGTTTATACTCTTATACTCTTTGGAGTGTCGAGAAGCAGTTTATACTCTTATACTCTTTGGAGTGTCATTCGACCTAATTGAGCATTATGTCGTCGGCTTCGACCAGGGTTTGGATGCTATTTTTGAGAGTAAAGCAATCCTTGATGGGATGAAGGACCCTCCTGTGGTACGTACAGTACCTTGGATCCGCAATGTTGTCAGCTTCCTCCTGATTTGTGATAGGTGGTAGCTTAATCTTGTTGTTCTCAAGGAGGGACTCAAAATGGCTGGAACATCCTCGTCCTTGAAGGAGTACTCTTTTTAGAGTTTCGGACCCGAAGTCTTCTGCTGTCTTTAGGGTTGCTGTTGTGAAGTCTGATTAACGTCAACGACTGCTGCAGGTGTCTTCCCTTTACCACGGGAGACGAAGCTTGAGTTCAGAGAGTTAGTCGTTGGTTGGCTTCTCTCGGTTTTCTTCCTTCTGAGGAAGCGTTCGGCCTGCTCTCCGTGCATCTTCAACTCTTTTCATGTTTTGGACGGTGCGACTCCCATAACTTCCAACACGTCTAAAGAGAGGTTGTTGTGACAAGTTTAGAGGATGAAGTCCTCTGTGATCGGATCTCGGTAGTTCATCACCTTATTCTAGAAACGCTTGACGAAGCCGTTGACCGTCTCGTCGTCTTTTTACTTCTTATCGAAGAGTGTCCTGATTGACACCTCAGAATCATCGTCAAAGAAGTGAGCGAGGAACAAGTTCTCCAGGTCATCTCAGCTATTGACACTTTCTGGTTTAAGACGGCGGTACCAATCAAAGGCAGCTACATGAAGGGTTCCTACGAACGATCGTACCATCAGAGGTTTATTGCCAGAAATGATCCCCAGGTAGGACTTAAAATAAATCAAGTGTTGAGTAGGGGAACCCCTTCCATCAAACGGTGTGAAGTTAATAAAATTGAACTTCGTTGTGTATGGAATTGAGTCCCACTCTCTCGGATAGGGACATAAAATGCCGGTCCTTTTCACCTCTCGAGCAGACATTAGAGCGTTGATTTTACTCTCGAGATCTTTTATTTTCTCATCCTCGCTCGTATCGGACCTAGGACGATTCTTAAGAGGAATAACAGGGCCACCCTAGCGTTATCGTCTTTGGTGGGACCACCCTCAGTGTTGTTATCTGTAGGGGGTGTATTTGAACCACCCCTAGCGCTTTGGTCAATAGGAGGGTTATCAGCATTGAGTCGTTCATCCATATCTGAATTGCTACCTGCTTAGTTAACAGTATTGCGACGGCTGGATTCGCCAATTTGATTGGACAAAACTCGGATTTGTTGGTCATGTTTTTCCTTTATCCGCCGCATAGCCATATCCATCTTGATTTTAAAGTCCTCTTTCTATTTAGCCAAAGCTTCTTGAAGGAGTTGAGTCATCTGTTCAGTAGTGATCATGAACGATTCTCGAGTCTGTCCCGTGCTGGACACAATGACGTCTGAAGTGATCGCAAAGTTTGCGTCTGATGCTTCATTGTCTGAGGAATGCCCTCTATGAATTTTCCTATAATCCCTAGGCCTGATAGCCCCGGTTTGTAGCCAAGTCAATCGCTGGGAAATTTGTAGAAAAAGTTCGGGACTGAAGCGTCGCGTGGATTTTCCTTTGTCTGTCATGTTAATCATGACTTCTGAGAATTCACGTTCTCGAACGGCCGGCTTCCTTTTACGAAAATGTCTTGACTTGTGTCTTAGCGTTTCTGTAGAAAGTATTTCAAATACTAAAATCCTTTGTGAGGTGGTCTTGGAGCAGTTACACTCTGATAATACCGTCTTGATAAGTTTGGTACATGGATAAAGAGAATCCGTTTCGCGGGTACTTTTCTTTTGAGATTTATTCGTACCCCCAGCCGATAGTACAACTTGTTGATATGATTATCGGAGCAACCTATCTTGTGCTGGTATGACTTCTCTGGTATAACGTTGTCATCGTCAGATGAATATGTTTCTCTCAGAGGGTTTGCCGCTTTATTAGCGTTCTCAAGAGTCACGTGTTTAGAACTATGCTTTCGAGAGTGTGGGATCTTAACGGTCTCTTGGTCTTCAATTCGTCGTCCGAGGCGGTCAATTGTAGGGGTTTTCCCATTATAGGAAGGCTCTGACTTATTGCGAGGACGTGTGCGACCCCCAGCTCGAGTGGTTGCTCGGGCTTTAGTTATTGGACCCAAGCGTTCTTTGATCGCAACTTTACCTCGATCCTCGTGTAAAGGACCCAGGCGATCTGTCATACTCTTCTTAAATCAGGACAGGTCCATGCTGTCATGAAGCTTCATCAGAGATGCGGGATTCATCGGGATAGGAACAAAGGCCGTCGGAGACTCAAAAATGACCGCAGGAGGAAAAACAGGGGCCAAACAGGCCTTGGTGGCTCGGAGGTGGCGCAGGCCAGCATTTGGTGGCTCGGCCCTAGCCGAGCCAGCGTTTGGTGGCTCAGCCCTAGCCGAGCCAGCAGCCAACAATTCGGTTTTTTAGGCCTTGTTTTGGATTTTGGCCTCCATGCTTTGTGTAGTTTTGGTGGTTTTCGGGTCACCTCTTGTTTCTCTAACTCTCGGGCCTTTTGTACAAGAATCAGCGCATGCGCAAGGAGTGCACTACACTTTTGGATGCACTCCTTAAGGGTTGAACGGGTCCTTTTGATTTGGATCCACTCATTCGTTGCTGGTTTGGAGGAGGGGCTGTGCATTTGCTGTCGAAGCCCTCGATGCTTTCTGAATTCTAGATCTGCTTCGTAGTAGATCCCGTCTACAGGTTCTAATGCCTTGGCGAATCGGCGTGCGAGACGTTACGCTGTCTTTGACGTGCTCTCTTCAATATGTTCGGTGCGCCTTCAGTACTCAACTCCTTGATTAAGAAGGAGTTCTGAGGGGCATCGCAAGGCATGATCGCAACAGCGAGGGGGGCCTTGATCTTTCTGTGTTTGCAAGGTGTGGAGGATCTAGAGGAGGATGATAGATACTCCTCAAACTTGGCCTGGTCGAATTCGTACTCGACCTCTTCGTCAACCAGGATCCGAATCCGTGGTTACGACACGACAGCTTCGGCAACGAAGCTGTTGGCTCCCACTGTGGTCGCCAGTTTGTTTTCGTCAAAAGTTGCTTTTTCCATTACTTTCAAACCTATTACATCGTTTATCGATTATAAGTTCAAACTGGAAGAAAGTTGATCTTTTTATAAGATCTTCTTACAATGAAAAATAAAGATTACAAGTTTATCAAACAAAACGCAGCAGTAGTTTATCTCCCGCTGTTTTGCGTGGGATTTTTGCCTGTGCCGGGGATGCGTTAGTCCATGGACCACCGCAGATCGGATTCAGTTGACAAGTGTAACTACGCTCTTGTTTCACAAAGGAAACAATTATGGCAGCGATAATCACGACCAAGCGAGATTGTGGCTCTTCTCGAGATCAAAAGAAGGTTTGATCCGGAGGAAAGAGAGGGAGAGAATATCAAATCTTTCGAAGGATTTCTCTTTATGAGAAAGTTCGCCAAGATCTGCTAATTCTCCTTTGAAATTCGTGGTCTATTATTCAATTGGACAACACCTCGCCCTCAGATTTCAGATCCTCTTGAAAGAAGACCCTAGACTTCTATTTATAGGCTTTTGGAGACGTGTTTTTGGATAAGACTTGATATTTAAATGTTATCTGCCGTTAATAACCGCTTAAATGTGTTTAGGGATAGCCTCAAAACAGGTGGGGAGGCCCCTTGACGAAAGAATCCTTAAAAATCATCAAAATCCGCGTTTTGGGAGTCTTGGGAGTCAAAAAGAGTCGTGGTGGCTCGGGACTATGTGAGCCACCATTTGGTGGCTAGCGCCTACGCAAGCCTCTGGGTGTATTTTTGTTCATCTTTTTGATACTTCGGTGATTCGTGACTCCTCAAGTTCGCTTGTTTTGCGTATGGTTCATCATTTCGCTGATTTTCACATTTTGCTGATCCACTTCGTACACTTACTGGTGTTGGATAAATTTCCTTGACTTGGATAATAACGTTTATCGTCTTCTCGTTGTCTTGAAGTGTGTTTGGGGAAGTTATAGGCAATTTTTAACGCCTACACCAGGCATTGACGTTGCCTCTGACGAGCCTTTTTTGTCGGTGCCGATAGGCTTTGATTCCATGACTCTTTAATTAGAGAAGAGTCATTATGAGCAGAGGTGTTGTGAGTAAAATTCTCAGCAACAATCGGACAAGAGTCTTCATCCGTAGCATTTGATAACTTCAACGAAGATGAAATCTTCCTGCATTTACGAGGCAAGGAAGACTTTACAGATGAGGATGACAAATACTCCCCAAACTTCGCTTGGTCGAACTCGTACTCGACCGTTGATTCAACCGGAATCTTGATGATTGCTGCGATACGACGGTCTTAGCAGCGAGACCGTTGGCTCCCAATGTGGTCGCCAGTTTGTTTTCGTCGAAAGTTGAAACTATTGTGGAATTCATTATATCTTCGATCGATTATAATGAATTCAAAAGAAGATAGTCTTTTTATAAGACCTCTTTTACACAATAAAAGGCAAATTACAACTCTCTAGAAAATAACACAGAAATCATTTATCGATTTCTAGTTTTGTGGGACTTTGCCTGTGTCGAGGGTGCGTTAGCCCGTGGACCACCGAATCACGGATTCTGATTGAATCGTGAAGGTTTTGGGGATTCTTCCTTCGTTTAGAAGCAAGAATAGAGTCAGTGAATATCTTATCAAGGTAAGATGAACACTCTTCTCAAGATCAAGTCAAAGCTTAGATCTTAAGGAATCTTCTAATTGTTGGAAGGATATGAGCTCTTAAAATTTGCCCAAGCCTCTCTGCTCTCTGTGCTCTATGCTCTTGAATCTGCTCTAAAAATGCCCAGCCCCCGATCAAAAAATGGCCCTAGGGGGGTATTTATAGCCCCTGGGACACTTAACTAAAAATACAACGTCGTGAGGTAATTTTGCATGCGAGACAGTGTTGTCTTTCTCGACGGTCGAGACAGTGTTTGCTGTCTCGGTTTCCGAGACAGTAAAGACTATCTCAGAAAACCCAAATTGTCCAACGGTTTCCATTGTAATTGCATTCTCACATTTCAAACTCTGTTATTTTGATAGTTTTCCAAGTGATTCTCGCCCATGATGTTTCCCACATTCTTTGACAGTTAATGGACACGTGTCATGCAGTTATTTCAGCAACTTTTGATTATTTCAGAGCCGTCTAACGTGCGAGACAGTCAACAGTGTCTCACACTGTGAGACAGCCAACACCGTCTCGCACCGTAAGACAGTCTACACTGTCTCGCATGTGCGAGACAGTCAACACTGTCTCTCGTGTGAGACAGTCTACACTGTCTTGGTCATTTCGAGACAGCATAATGTTATTTTTTGTGATCTTCGGATGATCTTCTCGTTGTCTTGAGCTGTGTTTGGATATCTATCAGCATTTTTTGATGTCTACAGCGGTCAAAGAGAAGCTCCCAAGAGTTCCCCTTCAGCCTCGTCAACATCCGCTCCTGCTCCGTCTACTACAACTATGTTTGTTCCATCACTAGTGAAGCCTTAGGTCAGTCCTGACCTGTCAAAATTCAGAGTCATAATGACGGATCGTCTTGGTCCTTTACCTGATAATCGAGGCAAAGCTCCAATCAAAGAATGCTTGGATCCGATAAACGAATCCCGAGTAAATTCTTATACTGGGGGTCATAAATATCTTCCTATCAGAATAAAACCAGCCCAAAATGAGAAAATATCAATTCACTCTCGTTTAGGGCCTATAAAGACTCCATACCCGCAATGGGGTGGATTTAAGAATTCAACTTTAGATCGCTCAGAGGCGACGATTAGTCGTTCTGTTCATGACAACAAAGTTCAAAAGAAAGAGATAGGTTGTGCAAATCATAATGATGATGAGCTCTACTATCAAAGTAATAAATCGCGAAAAAGAATTGCTCGAGAAACAGAGTCTCACTACGTATGCGAGAGACTCATTAAGGCAGTGTTATCGGAATGAGGTTGCTCCAAAGCTGAATCAACAAGAGTCTCCGTATTTCAAAGACTTTCTACTGGAACGCCACAACCAAAAGCGAGACGTTTCAATAAAAAGAGATCTGTTGTGTAAGAAAATGAGCTCCCAGAGGTCACTATCAACATAACCAATAGAGGGAAACAACATTTAGTCAACCCCGATCCTGATTTCTCTCCGGGAGGGAGAGTTGAGCAGGGTCTCTCCCAAAGGATGTCACGACTACAACGAAGGGCCAACCGATGTCGAGACTACAGGAAAATACACGAAGGTTTATCTTCGGATGAGGGACTTTCAGATACCTATTCTGCAGTCACCTCAGACGATACCACATCCAGTGTTGGGCAAGTCAGAGAAACATTCACAATCACTCCTGATCAGTTTACTCAAATGCTTCAAGAAGCTCTAGCCAAGCAACGTGAAGAAATTAGAGCTAAGATAAAGACGGAGATGGAGTTCGCCATCCAACAAATGAGGGAATTGCAAGCTCAACGGTTTCAACCTCCTGAGTCCAGTCAACGAGCTGAATCTAGTCGTCGTTGTAGGCGTATAAAATTGCCTATAGGTCCCTTAGCATGGCTCAGCACGATGATTCAACAAATCAACGGACGTTCGAGCGACGAGGCGATGAGGCACGCAAGCAACGGAATACGTTCGCGTGTGGAACCAATCCAACGGTTCAGAAAGTTAACGAGTCGTCCAATAACAAAACGGACTTGAACTCAAACACCGAGGCGGATTTACTGCCAAATGAAGACTCGGGCTATCAAATCAAGACCCGAACAAATCAAACGAACAACCAGATCACGGACATAACCGAAAGACGGAAAAACAACAAAACGGAACACACCCGGGGGACTCGGCCCAAACCGAACCAACCCGGGGTGGCTCGGCCCAAGCCGAGCCACCCCAGGGTGGCTCGGTGGCTGAGCCACCCCAGGGTGGCTCGGCCAAGGCCGAGCCACCTCAGGGTGGCTCGGCATGAGCCGAGCCACCCTGAGGTGGCCCGACTCCCCCCCCTCTCTCTTGTGCACAAACGCACAGTTCAGAGAGGCTATAAATAGGGGGGGGGTGGTTGTTCATTTAAAAAGACTTTTTTCTGAACTTCTGAAGAGCCAAAACTCTGCCGGATTGTCACCTCAACTCGGATTTGTGAAGGCTTAGAGACTTGGACCCTTGGATTCAGTTCTTGGCGAGCACCCGCGACAAACAAGGCAGGAGTTCGAAGAGGCTAATCCTCAGATCTACGTTATTCTACTCCGGATCTAAGCTTGGTTCTTAGATCCCGAGATTCGAGCGGTCGTTTCCTTGGTGAAACGATCCCTCCCGGCTATTATCTCCTTGGTGGGATAATACCCGTTATACCACGTAGATCTGTTTGGATTGAGATTGCACGGTGGTCCACGGTAATCAACCCCGGCACAGGCAAACATCCCACAAAGCGAGTGACCGCAAAACAGGAGCTCGCGATCTATTCGTTAAATAAGGAAAGTTGTAATTTTTCTTTATTCGTTTTGAATTTCATTGTAACCGGCTCTTATAAAAAGACCGGATCTTTGTAAACGCAAAGAGTTGTTAACATTGAGTGCAATGAGTTCGTCAATGAAGAAGAATCTGATTTTTCCCGCGAACAATCTGGCGACCACAGTGGGAGCCATCGATCTCGCTGCCGAGATCGGAGTGTCGCAGTCGCGGATCTCGATCCCGGTCGTGGAGGAGGTCGAGTATGAATTCGACCAGCAGAAGTACGAGGAGTACGTGTCCTCGTCCGGATCTACCTCCTCCCCCAAGTCCAAGAAGTTTTAGAAGTTCTCCTCCAGGAGAAAAGTCCGTTGGTGTGATGAAGTTGAAGCCACCAACGACGACCTCACCCCAATCAACGCCGAAACTGCGTTGAGTGAGGCCCTACCGACCTCAAAGAAGGTCAAATCCGCCATTGAAGGCGTGGTGACTCTCTCTAAGAGAGCCCGCCAGAGGCAGCGTCAACGCCTCGTGAAGCAATTCGCCAAAGCCATGGAGTCTGTTGACGGGGTCCGCTACCATGCGGATCTGAAGAACAAACGAGGCAAACAGCCTCAACAGCAAGTGAAGGGTGGTTCCTCCAAACCATCGACAATGGAGTAGGTCCGTGTCAAACGGAATCGCTCGACATTGGAGGAGCGCATCCGCAAACGGCGTGCGTTATCGGCGCAAGCACGGGCCAGAGCTGAAGAAGCCCGTCGGAAGCTGCAGAAGGAGGTGGTCAAAAAGCCGCCACCAACTTGCAAGGTTTGGAGGCCAAAGTCTGAAGCAACGGTTCAGACCAAGGAGCGACAACCGCAGCCTCCGAAGATTCAACACCCGGCAAATCAATCCAAACAGCCGGTAATTTCTGCAACTGCTCAGGGAGATCCCGCAGGACCATCCCAGAAGAGAAAATCAGTTTTGGAGCGCCTCGGCCCACTTCCGAAGGAACGAGGTAAAGCTCCAGTACAGGAACGCTTGGGGCCAATGAAGAAGTCCCAACCAATGCAACATGCTGGGGGTCGCTGCAACCCTCAACATTTGGAGAAAATTGTGGCACCCAAGCGCACAATCCTGCACATTGAAGTGCAAGAGCCCGCTGAAGATTCACGCCCACAAAGGCGCGTTTCAAAGCGTGTGACTCTGGATGGTCCGAAGAAGACAATTATTCCTCAGAAGGAAACATTGTCGTCTGATGATGACAACGTTATACCTGAGAGATCGTGCCAACGCACTATAGGTTGCTCCGCCACTCAAACGGACGAGCTGTACTATCGTGCCGGGGGTACGAGTAAAACCAGAAAGAGGAGCCCTCGAAGGCTCGAAACGCAATGTCCTTGTTCGAAGCTCATTCGGGCGGTACTCTCTGAGTGCAACTGCGTCAAGGCAGTCCCTGAGAGAGTCTCTGTGTTTGAAAGACTCAGTAATGGAACGCCAAAACCAAGGCATAGGTGTTTCCAACGAAGAAGAAAGAGGGTCGAAGATGGTGAGCATTCAAGGGTCACCGCAAATATGACCAGCACAGGAACATCGGCTCAGGATAACCCCGAGGCGGTTCCAGAAATACCCCGACGTGTAACTCGTCTACAATCCGGGGCTATCATTCGCGCGACGTATGGTAGAGTCTGAACAAGAGTACCTTCGGGAGATGAAGAATCAGATGCCGGCTCAGCAGTGGCGTCTGATAATACAGTGTCCAGTGAAGGACAACCCCGCGAGGCGTTTATGATAAGCGTGGAGCAAGTGGCCAAGATGCTTGAAGATGCCATGGCCAAACAACAGGAGACCTTTAGGTTCGAAATGCAAATGGCTATGCAGAACATGAGAGAGATGCATGACCAACAGCTTCAAGCATTGGGGAATCAACAAGGCGAACCAAGTCGTCCCAACCAGAACAACCTGGAAGATGAAGACACAAATGAGGTTCACAATGCTAACAACCCTCCCATCAACCCAGGGGGTGGTAACGAGAATGCTAGCGAAGACACAGGTGAAAGCCTAAAAATTAAAAATCTCAAGAGCAAGATCAACACATTGATCTCTGCTCAAGAGACGAAAAAGACGGGCATTCCTTGTCCATACCCGAGAGAGTGGGAATCAATCCCATATCCGGCAAAGTTTAGTCTAATTAACTTTACGGCGTTTAATGGGATGGGTTCACCTACTCAGCATTTGATTTATTTCAAATCGCACTTGGGAGTCATCTCTGGTAATGAGCCTCTGATGGTGCGGTCATTCGTCGGCACTCTTCGCGGAGCTGCCTTCGATTGGTATCGTCGCCTCAAGCCAGGAAGCGTAAACAGCTGGGACGACATGGAGACTAAGTTCCTCGTGAATTTCTTCGACGATGACACCGAAATCTCTATCGGATCGTTGCTCGATGAGAAGCAAAAAGACGGGGAGTTGGTCGACACCTTCGTCAAGAGGTTCCGGAACAAGGCGATGAATTGCCGGGACCCGATCACCGAGGAATTCATCCTCCAGACCTGCCACAACAACCTCTCGCTGGATGTGTTGGAAGCAATGGGCACAGCACCATCCAAGACCTGGAAGGATTTGAAGGTTCGAGGAGAACAAGCTGAGCGTTTCCTTAGGAGGAAGAAGGTGGAGAGAGGCCAACCGGCAACAAATCCTCCGAAGCAGAACTTCAACCAGAAAGGGAAAGGTAAAGCTCATGTTAATGCTGTTGATGCTAACCAGACTTTTCAATTGCAACCTCAGCAACAGCAGCAGCAGCGAGCGCCATAACAATCGCAGCCACATTGGCAGCAACGGTCTCAGAAGCAAAAGTCTTCGGAGCCGAGGTTTCCCAAAGTCTACTCCTTCAAGGATGATGAAGTCCCCGGCATCTTCAAGTACTTGTTAGAGAACAATAAAATCCAGTTGCCGGCGATCGTGGATCATGAAGGAGCCACTAAGGTGACGGACCCGAAGTACTGTGCGTACCACAGAGCGGTCCACCACCCAACGAAGTCTTGCTACCACCTCAAGGATAAGATCCAGGCATTGATCGACGTAGGGGTCATAACTCCAAAACCGGCTAAGAATGTGGGAGCAAACGCGGTGTCGATTAGTTTTGGATCAGTACCTACAGCTTGGTTTGAGCCGAAGCGTGTCACCAAAGTCGGGATGAAGACGGTGAATGACGACCCGCACGGACAACGCCAAAAGGGACTTGTGCCTCACACAGCCCCAAACGGTGAAATTCTCTGGGTGCACCCCGACCTGATTGAAGATGAACAATGGGCCGGATCGTCATCCAAGAAGAAGTCCAAAGGGAAAGGCAAGTCTTGTTACGGAGTTTCTACCATCCCAGGAGAAGATGACGAAAGAGTCCCCGCTTTCCCACTTTCCGACGAGGAACAGGAGGTCTTTGCGACCCGGAGTGGAAATGAATACCACTTCAAATATCCATCCCCTGGCGATTAATTTGCTGAGCAGGGGGTGACAAAACGAGGACCAGCCAAGACTCTCACAGAGCTGGGGGTGATTACAGTTCCCAAACCGGTTGAAGATGCTTGACGATAGCCGGTTGACAAACAGAAAGAAAAGGGGCCCGAGGAGGTTCAGAATCCGAAGCAGTCTCGTTTCAGTCGTCCGATTGGAAAGGACAAACCGAAAAGTTCAAAAAATCCGCGTGCCTTCGACATCATGGCTCAGCTAGCCAATATTCCAGCACGGATAACGCTGTACGAGTTGCTCCGATTGTCCAAGGAAACTAGAGAAGCCTTGTAAGAAGCCTTGGCCGATTCGGAGGCATTCCTCATCAGGATCAAACCAGCTCCCGAAGAACTGGAAATGTTAGCCCAACAGTGTAATGTGGCGGCCAAGAATCTTCCCTGCATCACCTTCACTAAAGAGGACATGCAGACGAAGAATTCAAATCATGACCGGCACTTGTACTTCGTCGGGTACATCGGCTCCAGCGAAGTCAACCGAATCCAAGTGGATCCAGGTTCCGCTGTGAGTATTATGCCACTTCGCCTAATGCACAGCCTTGGCATTCCAGTCAGCAAGTTGGCATCTACGGGCACAGTCATTTACGGATTCAACACCAGCGGGTCAAGACCTTTGGGGAAAATCCGGATAAAGTGCCAGATGGGCGATCTGAAAACGAAGGTCATGTGCTACGTGATTGATGCTGAGACATCCTATAACTTACTATTGGGTCGGCCTTGGATCCATAGTAATGTTATAGTTCCCTCCACCTTACATCAGTGTCTGAAATATGTCGACACTGATGGAAGGGTGAGGACGGTGGTCGCGGATAAGCAACCATTTAAAGGGTATGAGAATTACTTTACAGATTCCCTCCTTTATGGTAATGAATCCGATACGGAACCATCGATCCAGGGCACGGACAGCGGAGAAGAAGCTGATTCCGAGGCCGGATTCGATTACAATGGTGGTTTTGTTCTAAATGACATTGTACCCTTTGTAATCAATCTCGACGACGAATAGTCGTCAGATGGCAGTTGTAACTGGCAACTTGCCGATATTGAAATAAATCGTGATTTAGAGTATTCCTTGTCTCTTGATGATGCGATAAAGGGATTGTATGATAATCCCAATTTATGTATGCCGCTCCGATCATCTTATGTAACGAAGAAACACCTCCAGCATTCCTTCGGAACAACTCAGATTATCCCTGCCAAAATAGGGGGACAAAAGGCAGTGATATACGGTAAAGGAGAAAATCTTCCGGTGCCAGATCATTTCCTAAGAGAAGATGAAGATGACGACAAATCTGGTCTGCACTTATCTAAGTATAGTCCGGAAGCGCGTGTGCTCATGGAAAAATAAGGGTACGACTTTACACTCGGAGAAGGTTTATACTTCGATCGAGGTTCCCGTGTCCCAGTCAAAGCGGCATATGTCCCAAAAGGGAAACCGGATAATTATTACCATCACAAGAAAGGCTTAGGCTATGTCTCATCAGATGACGAATGTGGTTGGCAAATCATCGATCAAATTGCTAACAAAGCTAAGGATGGGTACTTGTCAGACTCTTCAGCTGAGGATTCCGACACAAGATTGGGAGAAATGTTCAAGACCTTGATGTCGAACATGACTACAGCTGATCCGTCAACGATGGAGGACGACGATCAAATACAAACGTGGGAAGACCCATGGGTTCATCACCTGAACATGCAATATGGTGATAGGTTCGAACAAAGAGAGCCACCCACCGAAGACGAAGTAGTCCAAATTAATATGGGTGATGAGGCCAATCCAAAGCCCATATTCATCAGCGGTAGTCTTCCCCCAGATGAAAAGGAGGAATTAATTGCCTTGATCAGAGAGTACATTGATGTATTCGCCTGGAACTATGAAGACATGCCAGGACTTGACCCCAATGTGGCAATGCACCGCCTCGACATCAAACCAGATGCCAAACCTGTCAAGCAACAGCAAAGACGGTTTCGTACGCAGATCATGGAAGCCATCGAGGCTGAGGTTAAGAAGTTGATCGACTCAGGATTCATCCGAGAGGAACAACATCCAGATTGGTTAGCCAACATCGTTCCTGTCATGAAGAAGAATGGCAAAATCAGGATTTGCATCGACTTCAG
>BQKN01023963.1:0-10123 GCA_022839385.1 Asparagus kiusianus
GTCTTATCTCTCTGGACGGCATATTCTCAAGAAGATTTGGAATGTCGCTGCCCGACATGACGTGATAGCTTGTCTGCCAGCTGTCGGGAGTCAATAATGATGCTTTCACGTCCTCAAGACCTACGTGGCATAGGCTGCAGAATGGACATGACGTTCAAAATTTTAAATTTCAAAAAACGCTCATCCTCCTTAGTCGAATCTCCGTCATTCTTCATTGCAACAAATTGAGAGTCGTTTGGATTGTTCCACCTGTTGATTGGGAGCCTATAAATTTATATGGAGAGAAGGGGAGAAAAAGCCTTTCGTCTGTTGCCCTAAGTTTCATGATGTTTCTTCTTCAGCCCCCAATCTTTCTCTAATCAGTTTCTAATAGCTTCATCAAGCTTTGTTGGTGGTTGCGGCGAGGAAAGGATCAGTTTCCTTCATTCGATCCACTCAAAGGTCTCTACTGAGGACCTTGAGAGGTTCGTAGCCTTTACAATATCCATCAGGATTTCAAATTAGCGGGCCCACAGGGAACGACCCTAATCTACCACCATGGTCCTGGTAGAGTCCCTGTATATGTGGCGCGTCTTGAACACGGACTTCGATTGCCCCTTCATCCCTTTGTGAAGGAGGTGTGTTTGGCAATGGAGATCTCTCCTTCCCAGCTTGCTCCGAACGCGGTGGGAATTTTGATGGCTTTTATCGTCATCTGTTCCAGAGTTGGCGTCTCGATTTCTAATGCTCCGGACTCCAACAAGGATTGGAAAGAGCATTTTATCTAGGTTTCTAGAACAGATGAGATTCTTTCCTGCTCAACATGGCCGGAGATAAACAAAGACGCCTTGAGGTCGGGTCCTCTGGAGGCTGTGGAGAGAAGGCAACTAGAGAAGATCCGGTCTTATGCTGGATCTTGGGAGAAAAGCAATCTGTTTGACCCTACGTCGCTTCGGGTGGCGCACATCTCGCTAGGTTTACCCTCGAAGGACGACTTGGCTAGAGTAAACTCATTGGTGATTCCTCTTCCCAAAGTTCAGGAGGTAGAAACCACAAGCGAGAAGCCAGGCCCTACTATCGAGCCTCAGAAAAGACCAAGAGGATACATGGCTCCTGAGGAGGTGTCCCAGTTGAGGTCTCAATGGGGGACTTAGCCTCTGAGCTTGGAGTAGGGAGGAGGCCCAAGGGGCCGTCCACTCGGTGCCACGATTCTCGCGTCGTGGCTCAAGCTTCTGGGTCGACCCGGATTGGCACGTATTTAGAGCAAAATCTTTCTGAGAAACAATCGGTCATCCGGGCATATGAGGTCGATACCGTTGCTGGAGCTGCATCCGGGGCAATCGGTCTACCTCCTGGGCTTGAATCGTCCTATCGGGCGGGCAAGGAGCCAGCTGGGCTGGTGGAGGAGACAGCTAAAAGGCGACATTCTCCTCCCAGCCCCGAGCAGAGGATGCCATTGAGTATTGTGATGTCATTGAGAAAAAGAGAGGTATTTGGCCCTTCCCTCATCAAACTTCCGAAGTAGATTCCGAAGAATGGGAGAAGGCCAAGGCAATGCTATCAGGGGTGCCGCTAGGCCCCTGTTCCCCGAGAAGAGATCTGTCCGAAGACGACAAATTCGTCCCTCCGGCCTTTCTTGACAAAGAGACTTCAATTCTTGGGTCCCTTTTGGCTCCCATTACGGCCGTGCAACAATTCTCCCTGTCAAAGGACGATCAGGTTTTGAGGAGGATGCCAAACTTTGGTTTACATTTAGCCCTCAAAGCTTATTTAGTCCGAGGGGCTTTAGTGGAGCAGGAGTTGTATGAGCGGCTCGCCCATATGCACGACGCTTCACAGGAACGGGAGTCTGAGCTGGCGAAGGAGAAGGTGGCTAAGGAAGAGGCCGAGGAGAGAGTCGTCGCTCTTGAGGCCCAGGTGAAGAACATCGAAATTAGCTGGCACCAAGAAGTGGATGCCAAAGAACGAGTTTTAGAGGGGCTTCATGCCGAGGGATGTAAGCAAGCTTCCCTAATCATGGAATTGAGAGGTGATGTGGCACGTCAGAGGAGGGAGATCAATGGTCTCCAGAGATATGTCATCGATCGGGATGAGAAATTGACTACTTTAGTGAGAGAGGTTGATTCCGAAAAGGCCCTCAGAGCGGCCGCCGAAGAGGTCGCTCAGTCGAGCCACCTCTCAATCGAACAGCTGAGGCGGAATCTCTGGGAAATGCAGTCGGCGCAACATAAGGCGAAGGTAATTGAAGACTGGCGCCATAGCCCCATTGGAAAACTCGAAGTAGCTTTGGCGTGCAAAGCCGGGGTTGATTATTTTGCTACTCTAGTACCCGGCTCACATCCTCCTTCTGGGAGCTTTTATCCCCTACAAGTCTCTTGTTGTCTCGATCTTCTTAGGGATTTCGAGGCGAGAGAAAGAAAATTGCTGATAGGTGGTGAAATCGAGTTCTCAGAGGGCGCTGATGAGGAAACAACAACTATCCTTCCACTGGCGGGAGGGGGACTGAAACCTCTGCGATGCCTGATCCTTCCGCTGACATCGGCGTTCAGGGCCAAGAGGGCCTTACCTTCACCGATACGGCAACTCCACCTCTAGAGGACTTCGTATGCAAGAGAATTGAGAACTAGTTATATTTCCTTTCCCTCCCCTTTTCTCTCTTTCTCTCTTTTTTTGTCATTGTAATTGTACTTTTGACTCTGTAAAGGGGTTAACGAAGAAGTAGGTTTTTTTTGAGTGTTTAAAAACTCTTAAAGATTTTTCTTTTATTTTTTCTTAATCGAAGGGTGATACAGGGATTGACCCCGAGGTTGTGCCTAGGCCTAAGAGATCCGGTTAGGTCTTACCTTTCCCCTAGGGTAGTGCCTTGGTCTTACCCTTGTTCGCGGGAAAAATTGTTGCTTTCTTCATTACTGATTCCATTGTCATCTTTAACAACAACTTCTTGGGTTACAAAGATCCGGTCTTTTTATAAGATCCGGTTACAATGAAAATCAAAACAAAGAAATAAAAATTACAACTTTTCTCTTGTTTACCGAACAAATCACGAGCTCCTGTTATCCGGTCACTCGCTTGCGTAGGTTGTTTGCCTGCGTCGATGGATTGATCCGTTGACCACCGCACGATCTAGATCCGGTCGGATCTACGCAGTACGACGGGTATTATTTCGCCAAGGAAATAATAGCTGGAGGGATTATTTCACCAAGGAAACAATCGCTCGAATCTCGGGATCAAAGACCAAGCTTTGATCCGGAGTATAGCAACGTAGATCTGAGATCCGGTCCTCTCGAACTCCTGCCTTATTTGGCGTTGACGATCGCCGAGCACCAGATCCGGATGAGCAAGTCCTCGAAGTCCCAAAGTTGAGATCTTTTTTAGATCTGAGTCTCCAATCCTGCAGGGCTTCGCCTCCTCCAAAATCCAACCTTTTCAAATGAACAAGGGGGTGGCCTATTTATAGGCACCCTGAACTGTGCCTGCGCACAAATGCCCGACACCCAGGCCGCCGGCCACCTCAAGGTGGCTCGGCTTGGGCCGAGCCACCTTGAGGTTGCTCGGTTTCGGCCGAGCCCCTCCGGGTGTTTGGGATCCGTCGTTTGGTTGTTGTATTCGTTTTGTCTCTTTGTGCCCATTTTCCGGTTCTGTGGTTGATTTGTTCGGACTTGATTCGTTGACCTGATTTAGCAGTAAATCCGATTCTGAGTTCGAGTCCGAAACTGATCTTGATTCGATCGTGATTCATCCGAGTCCGTTCTTGGTTGGATGACTCGTTGATTCTTCAACCCGTTAGCTTAATTCCGCACGCGAATGGATGCATTCCGTTGTTTGTGTGCGGTTCGTTAGCCTCGTTAGTCCGCTTCGTCGCGTATCGCTTGGCTTCGACGTTGTGGGCTAACAGTCTTGTTTGGATACGTCGCCCGATGGTCCGTTTGTTGAATCGGCGTCGTCGAGCTGTGTTAAGGGATCTATAGGCAGTTTTATACGCCTACAGATACCCCCTCCAAAGTTTTCCAGCCTCGTTCTTTTATAGAAGAGTCTGGAATACTTTGGATATGATTGTCCCATCCTTCCATTGGTTATGACGGGATATCTGGAATGGCTTCTATTCTTGATTCCTTCAGTCCTCCAAGCTATTCGGAGCTTTGTCGAATGTCTGTAAGGGTTCCGGTGCTGCATTTATTGTCTGACCGTCTGTCGGAATTCTGAACTTGAAGTCGATTCTTGATTTCTTGACTTTTTAGCTCGAGTTTGCTGTTTCAACATAGAACTGACCATCGGTCGTCGGCGTTGAATCTTCATTTACAACGCGTTGTCCGGCGTTTGAGCTTCCTGGTGTCGCGTTGTCCGGCGTCCAGGCTTCATTGCGACGCGTTGTCCGGCGTCCGACATAGTTTATACTCGTACGTCGTCTGGAGTATACACAGTTTAAGCTCTTAAGGTATTGGAGCGTGACAGATACTTGAGTCACGAGACCAATTTATAAAATTGATGCGTCAAAGACTCATATTTATAGAATTTTTGGCAAATTCTCAGCCATCAACGGGTTTGATAAGCCTTTACCGACTACCGTTTGTGTCGGGCTAGCATGCGGATTGTTTTAAGTCCGTTCCGCATGTGACGTTAAGCTAAAAGAGTTAACCCTTTTAGTGCTACGATATTGAATACGTAGACTTCGTCTTTCTCCTGTGAAAAGACTAAACAGCAACGTGTATGAGACGTTGACTTAGGATTTTTGGCAAATCCTCAGCCTTTAACGGATTTGACGTGCTTTTACCGATTACCGTTTGAATCGGGCTTACATGCGGATTGTTTTAATCCGTTCCGCATGTGAAGTTGTGCTAAAGGAATGAACTCCCTTAGACTTTGTGCTATGATGTTGAATACATAGACTTTACCATTTGTTACGGGAATAGGCTACCCGGCGACGCGTGTTAGGCGTTGACTTTAGGATTTTTGGCTAACCCCCAGCCTTAAACGGATTTGATGTGCTTTTTTACCGATTACCGTTTGAATCGGGCTTACATGTGGATTGTTTTAATCCGTTCCGCATGTAACGTTGTGCTAACGGAATGAACTCCCTTAGACTTGATGCTACGATATCGAATACGTAGACTTTGTCTTTGTCACGGGAATAGACTACCTGGCAACGCGTGTTAGGCGCTGACTTATCCTTACTTAGGATTTAGGATAAAAGTCCCCAGACTAGAATTCTGGTGTCTTCTTCTGCGGAAAAAGACTAAACCGGCAGCGCGTGTTAGGCGCCGACATATCCTTTCTTAGGATTCAGGATGAAATTCCCCATACGTGTAAGGCATGGATTTTGGTGTTATTAATAACAACCTGCCACAATGTTGAATATGTGGGCGAGTGTTCTTTTTAACAGTTAAGAACTAACCGGCAGCGCGGGTTAAGCGCAGACTTATCCCTACCTAGGTTTTAGGATAAAATACCCCAGAATCGAACTCTGGTGTCTTCTTCTTCGGAGAAAGACTAAACCGACAGCGCGTGTTAGGCGCAGACTTATCCTTGCTTAGGTTTTAGGATAAAATACCCCAAAATCGAACTCTGGTGTCTTCTTCTACGGAGAAAGACTAAACCGGCAGCGTGTGTTAGGCGCAGACTTATCCCTACTTAGGATTCGGGATAAACTTCCTAGGATGAATCCTAAATTCTTGGAAAAGGTTGGTGCGGGAAAGGAAGAATTTTATATTCTATTTCCCGGTCTTCTTTTAGGGTGAAGGCGAACCCGAATACAAGGAAGAATTTTACATTCTATTCCCAGTTGGAAAGGAGACTCGAGGTGGGATCTCCACCCTCAGAATCCGGAAAGATGAAACTGAGAGTAGGATCTCCACTCCGAGAATCGAAAAGATTCGAATAACCCTAACTGTCGGAAGGTTTGAATACCGAACTAAAGATGAATTTTTCATTTATCGAGAGTGAATCGTGGTTTTGGTCCTAACTATAGGAAGGTTTGACCAAGCGGGAGTTTGAGATGACCCTAACTGTAGGAAGGTTTGATCACTCGATTTGAAAGTGGACCTCTCGTTCATTGGAGAAATCGAGAGGGGATTTTGGTTGTGGTCCTAACTGTAGGAAGGTTTGACCAAGTGGGAAGTTTAAAACGATCCTAACTGTAAGAAGGTTTGATCACTCAATTTGTGGGCCTCTCGTTCATTGTGGGAATCGAGAGGGGATTTTGGTTGTTGTCCTAAGGTTTGACCAGGTAAATGGTGGGTTTAGTGTTCATCATCTAATTTGTAATGATTAGGTTATTCCTAAGAAAATTACATGTAATATCCTTTTGGGAACTTCCCGTTACATGAATTATCCACCCCCAGCTTCTTCGCAAAACTGGGTTTATCATTGTATCTGATTGTATGATCGGGTTATCCTTAAGAATATTACGTATAAAATTCTCCAGGGACTTCCCGTCAAAGGTAGGAAACAGTTTAGACTCATATACCTATTGGAGTATCAGGGAGCAGTTTAACCTCTTATACCGGTCGGAGGATTGAGAAGCAGTTTATACTCATATACTCTTCGGAGTGTTAGGAAGCAATTTATACTCTTATACCGATCAGAGTTTTCATTCGACTTAATTGAGCGATATAACGCCGGCTTCAACCAAGGTCTGGATGCTATTCTTGAGAGTAAAGCAATCCTTAGTGGGATGAAGGATCCTCCTGTGATACACACAGTACTTTGGATCCGCAGTATTGTCAGCTTCCTCCTGATTGACGATAGGTGGTAGCTTGATCTTGTTGTTTTCAAGGAGGGATTCGAAGATGGCTGGAACGTCTTCGTCCTTGAAGGAATACTCTTTTTGGAGTTTTTGATCCGCAGTCTTCTGCTGTCTCCGGGGCTGCTGTTGTGACGTTTGATTAGCATCAACAGCCGCTGCAGGTGCCTTGCCCTTACCACGGGAGGCGAAGTTCGAGTTCGGAGGATTCGTCGTCGATTGGCTTCTCTCGGCCTTCTTCCTTCGGAGAAAGCGTTTGGCTTGTTCACCGCGCACCTTCAAGTCTTTCCAAGTGTTGGACGGTGCTGTCCCCATTGCTTCCAACACGTCCAATGCGAGGTTGTTGTGGCAAGTCTGGAGAATGAACTCCTCAGTGATCGGGTCCCGACAGTTCATTGCCTTGTTCCGAAACCTTTTGACGAAGGTATCAACCAATTCCCCGTCTTTCTGCTTCTCGTCAAGCAATGACCCGATGGATATCTCGGTGTCATCGTCGAAGAAGTTGGCGAGGAACTTAGTCTCCATATCATCCTAGCTGTTAACGCTACCTGGCTTGAGGCGGCGATACCAATCGAAGGCGGCTCCGCGAAGAGTGCCAACGAATGACCGTACCATCAGAGGTTCGTTGCCAGAAATAACCCCCAAGTGTGATTTGAAGTAAATCACGTGCTGAGTAGGTGAACCCATCCCATCGAACGGCGTGAAGTTAATTAGACTAAACTTCACCGGATAGGGGATTGATTCCCACTCTCTTGGGTATGGACAAGGAATGCCCGTCTTCTTTATCTCTTGAGCGGAAATCAATGTATTGATTTTGCTCTCGAGATTTTTGATCTTTGAACTTTCACTTGTATCTTCGCTAGCATTCTCATTACCACCCCCTGCATTGACGGGAGGATTATTGGCATTGTGAGCTTCATCCGCATGTGTGTCCTCATCTTCCAGATTGTTCTGGTTACGACGACTTGGTTCACCTTGTTGGTTCCTCAATGCTTGGATTTGTTGGTCATGCATCTCTCTCATGGTTTGCATGGCCATCTGCATCTCGAGTCTGAAGCTCTCTTGCTGTTTAGCCATGGCCTCTTCGAGCATCTTGGCCACTTGTTCCGCGCTTATCATCAGCGACTCGCGGGGTTCCCCCTCACTGGATACTGTATTATCTGAAGCGACCGCAGAGCAGGCATCTGACTCTTCACCTTCTGAAGGTAATCTTATCCGAACCCTACCATACCTCCCTCGTGCGATGGCTCCAGACTGCAGACAGGTTAGACGCCGGGATGCTTTCAGAATCGACTCGAGATCATCCCGTGCCGATGTCCCTTTGCTGGTCATGTTAGCGGTGACCCTCGGAAATTCTCCGTCTTCAACCACCGTTCTTCTTTGCCGGAAACGCCTAGGCCTTGGCTTTGGCGTTTCGGTACTGAGCTTCTCAAAAACCGAAACTCTTTCGAGGACCGTCTTGATGCAATTACACTCAGACAATACCGCCCGAATGAGTTTGGAACAGGGGCATTGAGTTTCGAGCCTACGAGAACTTCTCTTTCTGGCTCTGCTCGTATCCCCAGCACGATAGTACAGCTCGTCCGTATGAAAGTCGGAGCAACCTATCGCGTGTTGGCACGATTTCCCAGGTATAACGTCATCGTCATCGGACGACAATGTTTCCTTCTGGGGGGAATTGCCTTCTTCGGGCTTTCAAAAGTTACGCGCCTCGAAACATGCCTTTGTGGGCGTGAGTTCTCAGCGGGCTCCTGGACTTCGATGCACAAATTGGCGCGCGCGGCAGCCTTGAACTCCTTGTCATGCTGAAAATGATGGCAACTCCCAACAAGTTGAGTCGTTCGGGGCTTCTTCATCGGGCCCAAACGTTCTTGAACTGGAGCCTTGCCTCTTTCATCGGGAATTGGACCGAGGCGTTTCAGAACTGACTTCCTTTTCTGGGACGGTCCTGCGGAATCTCCTGGAACAATTGTGGAAGTCATCGGCGGTTTGGATTGATTCGCCGGAAGTTGCACTATCGACAGTTGCGATTGTTGCTCCTTGGTCTAAACCGCCGCTTTAGACTTCGGTCTCCAAACTTTGCGGGTTGATGGCGGCTTCTTAGCCACCTCCTTTTGCAACCTTCTACGGGCTTCTTCAGCTTGAGCCCGTGCTTGCGCTGATAATGCGCGGTGCTTGTGAATGCGCTCCTCCAGCGTTGATCGATTCCGTTTGATACGAACCCATTCGTTCGTCGGCGGCTTGGAGGAGCTACCCTTCATTTGTTGTTGAGGCTGTTTGCCTCCCTTGTTCTTCGGACTCGCGTTATGGCGGATTCTATCCGTGGATTCCGTTGCCTTCGCGAATTCTCGGGCCAAGCGTTGGCGTCGCCTTTGGCGGGCTCTCTTTGAGAGGGTCACCACTCCTTTGGTGACGGAGGAATTGGCAGGAACCGGCTTGACCTGGTTGGAAATTGGAGGAATCTCGCCCAATGCAGCTTCGGCATCCAGCGGGGCGAGATCTTCGTTGGTGCTTTCAACATCTTCGTACCAACGAGCCTTTCTCCTGGAGGAGAACTTCTTGGACTTGCGGGGGGAGGTTGATCCGGACGAGGAAGACAAGTACTCCTCGAACTTCTGCTGGTCGAACTCGTATTCGACCTCCTCCACGACCGGGATTAAGATCCGCGGCTGCGACGCCCCAATCTCGGCAGCTAGATCGGTGGCTCCCACTGTGGTCGCCAGATTGTTCACGGGAAAAATTGTTGCTTTCTTCATTACTGATTCCATTGTCATCTTTAATAACAACTTTTTGGGTTACAAAGATCCGGTCTTTTTATAAGATCCGGTTACAATGAAAATCAAAAAAAAGAAATAAAAATTACAACTTTTCTCTTGTTCACCGAACAAATCACGAGCTCCTGTTATCCGATCACTCGCTTGCGTGGGTTGTTTGCCTGCGCCGATGGATTGATCCGTTGACCACCGCACAATCTAGATCCGGTCGGATCTACGCAGTACGACGGGTATTATTTCGCCAAGGAAATAATAGCCGGAGGGATTATTTCACCAAGGAAACAATCGCTCGAATCTCGGGATCAAAGACCAAGCTTTGATCTGGAGTATAGCAACGTAAATCTGAGATCCGGTCCTCTCGAACTCCTGCCTTATTTGGCGTTCATGATCGCCGAGCACCAGATCCGGATGAGCAAGTCCTCGAAGTCCCAAAGTTGAGATCTTTTTTAGATCTGAGTCTCCAATCCTGTAGGGCTTCGCCTCCTCCAAAATCCAACCTTTTCAAATGAACAAGGGGTGGCCTATTTATAGGCACCCTGAACTGTGCCTACGCACAAATGCTCGACACCTAGGCCGCCGGCCACCTCAAGGTGGCTCGGCTCATGCCGAGCCACCCTGAGGTAGCTCGGCT
>BQKN01023996.1:0-20539 GCA_022839385.1 Asparagus kiusianus
TCCATGGGCACTCGTAAGTTTCTTTATATCGGCAATAAACACGAATACGTTTTGATTCGTTCTTTTTAAATTCATAATCAAACATTTTGGTCATAGAATAATATGTCAAAGCCAATCTTAATTCATCAGCACATTCAAATTCTTGACCCTATTCAGTTAATGTAGTATGCCACCAAGCAGGAATCATTACTGTGTTGTTAGTTATATCATTCGGATCGCATTATATTGCCACCATTGAGAATACTTTCTGAAGAATAACTTGCGACAGGAGTGCTATCAATAAACTGTAGCTTCAATGTAGTCATAATGCTATACAAATAACAATGACGGCTAGTAGTTAACTTATGCATCCTTAAAAGTAACACATATGCCGTGAAGCTTAACAACCATGCTAAATAGTTAACATATATCAGTTATATATAATATTTAACATAAATAGTTATCTATACTAGTCATTTCTCCACATTTTAATCACACAATTTACAATTTTCTCAAAATTTTAAAGATAACTTACGTTTCAGGAGGTTCCTTCGGAGTGTTATGACATTTGAAAATATTTACATTTATAGTAGCTCAGATATGGATCTCCAGACACCCAATATAATAGTTATACTCCACCATACACTTTAAATCATCCTCATTCTCAATCTCAAAACTAAGATTAGGGTTCCTTTTAGATTTATACACCATTGATAATGTGTCATATGGAACCTTCAACCTCTCAGCCACGTCAAACTTGAATTCAAAAAAAGAGGTTGAACACGTCACCCTTGAGAACACTGCTTTCTCACTCGAGGACACTATACAAATCAGAGGTTTTTCTGTCATAAATAAAGGGGGTTTAAGAGGAGTAATGTAGGGAACGTTAGGACAAGAAGGAGGTTAAAGATCATAAACCCTAAGTTCATAAATGTGTCATTTCCACCATAAATGAACTCTATCCACACAAGAATAAGTTAAGAGGAGATATAATGGAGGGAAACTCCCAAACTTCCCCCCAAAACCACCATCAAGTCGCCTTAGTTACGACCATGATCGATCTCCAGCTCCGGATATGGATTTCGAGGTTGGGAGAGAGAACGAAGGATATTTTCGAGTGTGTGAGTCACAATACGGGTACGGGAGCTTTATCAGGGTTCGGTCATATTTTTTTTTGATTTTTAAGGGTTTTAGCATATGAGCCAAACTACATGGGGCTGAGCCACATGCTAGCACGCGTTTTGGGCCCTTGAAACAATTTTCCTTATTGTTTTGGATAAATAGAGGTAAAAATTGTGTCAAAGCCCTCAAAATTAAAACTTTATGTGGTCTAACCCTCCATATTATTTTCATTGTATATGATCCCCAAATATAATGGTTTTTTTGTGATTCAACCCTCTTTACAAACTCCACAAAAAAAACCCAAAAATTTCAAAAATAACCCTCCCTCTTCCTCTATATCTCTCTACTTTCTCTTTCTCTGTTTCTCTCATAGAGATTACAACCAGGTGAGATATTTCCTCTCTCTTCTTTATTCCAACTCAACCCTCTCTTTAAATCCTCCTCCCCTACCTTTGCCACCGACGCCTTTACTAACTTTGTTGCTCCTCCCTCCGCTCCTCCTCCTATCTCCTCTTCCTAACCCTAACCTTAACCCTAAGCTTTATGGTCGCTCCTCCCTCCTCTCCTCCTCCTCTCTCCTAACCCTAACCCGAACCTTCCTCCTCTCTTCTTCTTCCTCCTCTTCTCTTCCAACCCTGCTGTCTCCCTCTCCCGCATCCTCCTTTGTCATTACCAATCTCAAGCACATCTTCCGACCCCCGTCGTCTCCCTCTTCCACATCCCCCTTCACCACCAACAACTTCGAGCGCATACTCAATAAGTTTGACTCCAACTGCGATAATAAAATCTCGTCCTCCAAGCTCTCCATTATCTTCTTCTTCCTAGACCACTCTCTCTCTCCTTCTCTAAACTCTCCCACATGATGGCTGATACCATTATCTACTTTATCAAACTCCTTTCCCCTCCTCTCGTTATCGCTAACTTCGCTGCAAACCCACTCCCAAACCGCCTAGGATTACCTCTCCTCTCCTCTCCAACATTTCTCTCAAATAAATTTTATGATTGGATTATTTATAATTTTACTTCTTCGTGATATATTGGATCTTATTAGTTTATTTTTAATTGAAATGTATGAGTGATATTTAGTTTCTCGGATTAGTATGTTAAAAGGGTACATGCTATATGACGGTTTGGAGATTGCTTGTAAAATGCTTGATAAAAATGCCAAAGAGAGATGTGGTTTCTTGGACTGCGATAGTAATGGGTCATGTACTAAGAAAATATAAAGAAAATGTCATGGAGATCTCGTCGCCTAGTTTATGTAAATGTTAAAACAAAACAAACATATAATTGTACATATTAATTATGAACTATTAAGGATTAGCTGTGAAACTTACGTAACTGATGTTAACTTTACTCATTGGATGTTAAGTTTATAGCATAACTTTAAGTTTATACAATGAATGTTAAATCTGAGTGTTAATGTAGGCTGTCTAAAAATCACAATGGATAGCTGATCCCTATCAAGCTCTGACAATGGAAGTCACAATCAGACGACTTTCTAATCACTGCATTCACCACTCTACAATCGTCACAAACACGACTTCATTTCTGAGATGATTGATCTTGATGGCTGCGACAACATCATGACTAATATTATATTAGCAACTATTAGAGATGCTGATGAGCAGTGTAATGATTTTAGAAATAAAAGGTTGGACTTATCTGGTGAGTTACTTGGTAGAGAGCTATGGGTAAATATTCGTCTAAAAGACACTATGGATGTTGATTCCCGACAAGCTCTCACAACGAAAGCTACAATCAAATAGCTTTCGCGCCGACAATCGAAAGCTGCAAATAGAAGACTTTTCACACAGAACGAGAAGAGTTACAATTTGACGACGCTTCCGACAGCTGATGAAAACATTATTCAGTGGCCTTCACAATCGATAGTGAGAGTTACAATCTGACGACTCTCATATCTTATAATGGGCGAAGAACAATGAGCAATGGCCTTTGCAATGTCATAATAGAGGAAATTACAAGTCAACAACCTCTATCAAACGCAGAAGTTCACTTCTGCGTTTCTCAAATTCAAAACGCACACAAACTGTGCATTCTCCAACAGACAGCTAACTCTGAACGCAGAGTTAAAGCACAAAACGCACACATAACGTGCGTTCTTCAACAGACTCAATTATGAGTCTCAAACTCTTGACGCAGAGTTAATTTCAACGCACAAGTGACCTGTGCGTCTCCAAGTCCAGAACTCATGTGGCCTTTGCGTTTCCAACCTTTGACAAGGGTTTAACTCTGCGTCTCGGACCTTAGACGCAGAGTTAAGGCCCAGAACGCCAAATCAGGCGTTTGACTTGTTCAAACACCAGTCGAACGGCCTCAAAACCGTTATCCCACGTTCTGAGGGATTTTCGCCCACTTAGAAGCGGATTTAGGGGTTGGTTACACCCCTAATCCCCATATAAATAACCGACTCACTCAACTGAGTAGAGGGTTGATCGGCTTCAGCAACAAAACCGCAGAGGGTTGAAGGAGCTGGCATCAAAACCGTCTAAGGTCGATAATTCTCGGTAGTTCAACAACACAGAGAAGGAAATCTTTTGAAGATTATCAAATCCTAGAGAATCCCTTCATCAGTGGAAAATCAGCTTGGCTGTTAACCGAATCTTCGGTTCTAACAACTCTGTTACAGAGTTCCAACTCACTTTGAGTTCTGAAACTCATTTAAGAGTTCGTGATTAAGCTTGCAACACAAGTTAATCATATCAAACCAGTTATTCGGTTCTCAACAACTCTCTTTAGAGTTCTCAACTCATTCCGAGTTCTTTACACTCATCGAGAGTTCTAAACCGAATTCATCAAACAAGTCAATCGTTCCAGTGAGATAATACGGTCGGATCGTCAACGGAGAGTAAGTTCGGCGCGATCAATCGAAGGAAGCACTCCATCGCTACCAAGAAGAACCCGGTCTTAAACAAAGGGGAGAATCAAATTCATTCTCCTCTCTTTTGTAATCGGAATTCAAATTGTAATTGATTTTGAGAGAATACAAGTTAAATTTTCTTTCTTGTCTTTTTACTGCAAATTTCCAACAAACAAAAGATGGCGACTCCGCTGGAGACTAGCTTTTTTGACGAAGAAGTGGTGGCGCAGTCCGACGTCCACCTCACCGGAACCACCGTCGAGACTCTTGTTGTGGAGTTCGACCAAGCCAAGTACGAGGAGATTCTCTCCTCTGGGTCGCTTAGCCCCAAAGCTAGGCGTAATACCTACAGAACCTCTAAGGAGGTCACCACTACTATTGAGATGCCAAAGAAAGCCCTCTCCTTTGGCAAAGACCTTAAACTCGCTCTGCGAGTTGAAGACTCCTCCCCCGTATCACTACGGCGCATAATAGGTCAAAAGAGGCCTATGTCGGAGGAAAACCCAATCAACGCCGACGAAGCTGCGGCCAAGGCGTTGAAACAAGCAAAGAAAAACGCCGCTCGATGGAGGAGAAGATCCATGCGCCGAGCATATCTGCGGAATAGCCGAACTTCGGCCCAACGCAAGCACTGCGTTTCTGAAAATACGCCCGAACCCTGCGTTTCTCCTCCAGAACGCACACTTCGTGGCAATGAACCCAACTATGAGCCTCGGGTTATCCAGCTTAAACGCGACCTTCAATGGCGCGTTGTTCAACCCAGACGCACACCTCAAGAGTGCGTCCTAAAACGTGACCTCCAAAAGCACGTTCAATCATTCAAACGCACGCCACAGCCGTGCGTTCAATCAGAACAAGTCCCGCAAGGGTCTGTTCAATTATCTCAACGCACACCACAGGTGTGCGTTCAATCAAAATCAGACCCTCAGGGGTCTGAATTATCAACCAAACGCACATCACAAGTGTGCGTTCAAACAAAGAACGACCCTCAGGGGTCTGTTTCACTATCAAAACGCACACCTCAAGTGTGCGTTCAACTAAAACAAGACCCGCAGGGGTCTGTTTCGACATCAAAACGCACACCACAAGTGTGCGTTCAATCAGGACAAAATCCTCAAGGATCTGTTCAATCAGTCAGACACAGGCCTCGACCTCGTGTTTATAAACCAAAGCGCGACCCTCGTGTTTCGCCTCAAGAACACGACACGGTCCGTCAAGTGCAAAAAGGACGGCATGGATTTAATATTCATGTCCAACCCATCCAAAGGCAGGGGGTTCCATCTCCACCCTCACAAAATTTTTCCCAAGTCTCCGACTTGCATGAGCTACTGTCAAGAGGAAGGCCAACACAGCAAGTGGCCCATTCATGTCAGTGTGAACGGCTCATTTCCGCTGTCCTCTCTGAATGCAGCTGTTGTTCACCTACGCCTAGACAGTCGGTGTTCAACAGATTAACAAGTGTCGTTAGGCCTCCCAAGCGACAATGACGACAGAAGAAAGCCTCTGAAATTGAATATCTGGAGGTCACTATCAACATGATTGGAAGAGGAAGAGCCTCACATTCCGATTCTGACGAGTCACAAAGAAGTCATTCCCCAACTGTTAGGGAAATTTGTGACCAGTTTGAAGGAGTATATCGGAATACTCGGACTCGGACAGGAGCTATTCGCCCGGTTGACTATCAAAAGTTAGCCAGAGGCGTTACAACAAGTGATGAACATTCGACAATAGCCGAATCTCAATCTTCCAGCTCTGTCGGAGCGCGAGAGGTTTCTGCTTACATGGCGGGGAACCCCGAGGACATAGCCAAAAGAGTAGACGAGCATCACGTCATACTCCAAGCGCAACAGGAGACACTCCTCCAATTGAAGGATATGTTAACCCAACTTCTGGCAGAGAAAGCCCAAAAACCTGAATCTTCCCGGAGGACAACGTCAAAGGGAAAGCAAAAAGCTTACGAACATTCAGATCGTGAGACTCACAACCTGGAATCCTCTTCTGAAGGAGAAAAGGAGGTGCAAAAAGAACTGCACCCTCAGTCCACTAAAATGGATGAACTGGAAGCTCGCCTCAATGCAATCGCCAACAGAAGTGAGCTCCGCGAAGAAGGAGTGGTGAGGCCTTATCCTGCTGAGTGGGATATAGCTCCCTACCCACCGAAGTTCAAAGCTCCAACATTGCAACCTTTCGATGGCACGGGATCACCAAATCAGCATATCTATTACTTCAAGTCTCAAACTGGAGATGTAGTAGCAAATGATGTTATCCTGACGCGCTTGTTCATCGGCACTCTTAAAGGGGTAGCCTTTGAATGGTTTATGAAGCTGCCTGCCGGATCTATTCAGAGATGGGTAGATTTGGAAAGACTTTTCCTAGCCAGGTTCTTCGAGGACGATACCGAAGTTTTGGTCCCAACTCTTCTCGCTACCAAACAGAAGAAGGGAGAGTCCATCAAGGCATATGTGGAGAGATTTCGCAGCATGGCATTGCGATGCCCTTCAGATATGACTCAATCAACTCTGGTTGAAATGTGCAGGCACAATTTGCAGACCCAACTCCTCGCTCAGATGGGGGTGGTGGAATGTCGCTCCTGGAGATAGCTGGTTTCGCAGGGAGAACAAGCTAAAGAGATTGTTGCTCGGGTGAAAGCCGAAGAAGCTGCACAACCCAAACCGCAACAACAACAGCAACACAATCAGAACAATGCCCAACGGTCTAAGGGGAAAGAGACCCTAGCAGCTGATTACACGCAAGTGCCGCCTCCCGCGAAGCAAGGCAAAACACCTAACAAGCAGAAAGTGCCCAAACAGTACTCCTTCAAGGAGGAACATGTGGACACCTTGTTCCAGCTATTGCGGAAGAACAACAAGTTACAACTTCCTGAAATTAGGAAGCCGGATGAAGCAGGGAAGGTAGATGACCCTAATTACTGCCGCTACCACAGGTTCCTGGGTCATCCTACCCGGAGATGTTACATCTTTAAGGATATTCTCCAAATTTTGGTGGACGCTAAGGTGCTCACTCTGAAACCTGAGCAAAAGACGGTGTCTACCAACATGATAGCAGTACAGTTCGGTGACTTCCCACCAGTGGCAACCGCAGATGGCATGGTCCCCATCCACAAGGGTGAAATGCACCTGAAGAATACTGACTTGCACAGTCAGTGTAGGTGTATAAAACTGCCTATAGGTCCATTAACATAGCTCGACGACGCCGATTCAACAAACGGACCATCGGGCGACGTATCCAAACAAAGCTGTTAGCCCACAACGCAGAAGCCAAGCGATATGCGACGAAACGGACTAACGAGGCTAACGAACCGCATGCAAACAACGGAATGCATCCATTCGCATGCGGAATCAAGCCAACGGTTCGGGGAGTCAATGAGTCGTCCAACCATAGAACGGATTCGAACTCAAACACCAAAGTGGATTTACTGCCAAATCGGGAATCAAGTCAACAAATCGATTCCAGACCAAGTCAACCACAAACCAAAAACAGCAGAAAAGACCGGAACGAACAACACCCGAGGGGACTCGGCCGAAACCGAGCCACCCCAAGGTGGCTCGGCCAAGGCCGAGCTACACTGAGGTGGCTCGGCATGAGCCGAGCCACCCTGAGGTGGCCGGTTCTTCCCCCCCCCCTCTCTTGTGTGCACACGGGCACAGTTCAGAGAGCCTATAAATAGGCCAAGGGGTTCTTCATTTCAGGAGGTTGCAATTTTTGGACAGAGGCGAAGCCCTGCAGGATTCGAAGCTCCAAACTTAAAAAGATTTAAACTTTGGGACGTCAAGGACTTGCTCATCCAGATCTGGTGCTCGGCGATCGTCAACGCCAAATAAGGCAGGAGTTCGAGAGGACCGGATCTCAGATCTACGTTGCTATACTCCGGATCAAAGCTTGGTCTTTGATCCCGAGATTCGAGCGGTTGTTTCCTTGGTGAAATAATCCCTCCGGCTTTTATTTCCTTGGTGAAATAATACCGTTATACTGCGTAGATCCGACCGGATCTAGATCTCATGGTGGTCAACGGATTAACCATCGGCGCCGGCAAACAACCCACAAAGCGAGTGACCGGATAACAGGAGCTCGCGATTTGTTCGACACAAAAGGAGAAAAAGTTGTAATCTTTTTTCATTTCTTTGTTTTGATTTTTCATTGTAACCGGATCTTATAAAAAGACCGGATCTTTGTAATCGATAAATTATTACAAGAGTGTGCAATGGAATCAATGAAGAAAGACACGATTTTTCCCGTGAACAGTCAGAAAGACAAAGGATTGATACCCCTCACTACTCCAAAAGGGGAGATCATGTGGGTTCACCCTGATTTGGTAGAAGACCAACAATGCGAACACCTCGTCCAAGAAGAAAAGAGGAAAGGCTAAGTCATCCAACATGATTAGCCCCTCTGTTAATGAGAATGATGATTTGCTCAAACCGCTTACCGACTCAGAAGACGAGAGGATCGTTCTAGCGGCATATCCAGAAGGCAACCCCGGCACTCGGTCAGGGAAGGCTTACTTGAGGGACTACAACCAGAACCCTCAAGAAACTGAAGAATAGCCCCAAGACACTGGGGGTTCTGTACCAAAGAGGCCTGCTGATAAAGGGAAGCAAAAGGAGCTCCGATTCAACAGAAATCTCCACCTGGAATCCGGAGAATCGAGTGCTCCATTTCAATTCAATGTCATGGCACAGCTGGCCAACATACCGGCCAGAATCACATTATATAAGCTCCTAAAGTTGTCAAAAACTACCAAAGAAGCTCTAATTGAAGCTTTGAAGAATACGGAGAGCTTCATCACACAAGTTGCTCCAATTCCCGAAGTTTCTGAAGATCAAACTTGTCGACAATGTCTGCAAGCTGCAAGAAGTCTACCTTGCATATCATTTACTCAAGAAGATATGCAGGTTAAACACAAACATGACAGACCTTTGTATTACACGGGGTATATCGGATCTTCCGAAATCAGTCATGTCCAGGTGGACCCGGGCTCTGCACTCAGCATCATGCCTTATAGGATCATGCAGGTCTTAGGGATCCCTATGCACAGGTTACACACTACCCAAACCACCATCTTTGGGTTCAATGCAAACAGCACTCGGCCCCTTGGGAAGATCAAACTCAGATGTTAAATTGGGGACCTCAAGTCCGAGGTGACATGCTACATTATAGACGCGGATACTTCCTACAATCTATTTTTAGGAAGACCCTGGATACATGCAAACCGCATTGTCCCGTCTACCCTACATCAGGTCATAAAATATGCCGATGATGAAGGAGAAGTCCGAACTCTAATTGCAGAAAAGTATCCCTTCCGAGGGGTAGAAAACTTTCACACGGACTCGGTTTTTTACCTGGAATCCCAGGAGAAAGAAGACGTGGACAGTGGCAATGAAGCCGACATTAAACCAGATCCTGATGAAGATTGTTCATGGGAATTGAATTTAGATGTAATGGGTCAAGATGAGGGTAATAATAATGTACCGAGCGAGGGTGAATGGTGCATTAATGATGATTTTCTTTTAGCGTACTTGCCTGATGTGTCCTCTAGAAATAAACCAGTAGAGAATAATTCTAATGCAGGTACCAACCCATGGCACGCACTGTGTACGAAGGCATCACTTGTCTTGCCTCTCAAGTCATTCTTCGCTTCGGATGAAGAAGCAGAAGATGTACAGAAGGCTTTCTTCAAAGTCCCGTCCAAAAGAAAAGGGCAGAAGCCGATCTGTTTTGGTAAAGTTAAACCAGAACAACTCAAACGAGGAAGTTCAGAGGAAAACGACGGAAGTCCCCAATTCCATTACCATGAACCCAATTCTATACACTTAATAAAACGAATGGGGTATAACTTTAATGAGAAACAGGGTCTGAATTTCGGAAAAGGTAGACGAACCCCAATCCGAATGTCTCTAACTCCTATAGGAAAGCCTCCAGATTATTACCAAAAAACTGGAAGGGGCTTAGGTTATGTCACAACCCCCCTGCCTCAGAAAATGATGTCAGTAATTATCTGCGTCAGGATCATTCATCTGGAACATCTTCATGGGAATCCGATGTCAATGTCGGACCTTTCTTTAAAGGTCTGACTGTAAACATGGCTTCAACTAGTCACCCCGATGAAGTTGCAGGGGGTGATAAAGAGTTAGTTGAATCAACCGACGATCCTTGGATCAAGCGTCTTAACATCTTGTGGGATATGCGCTTCGAACAACGCGAACCACCCACTGAAGATAAGGTGATCCAGGTCAATATGGGAGACGAGTCTGACCCCAAACCTATCTTTATAGCTGAAGACCTGTCATCATCCGAAAAAGAAGACCTTATATCTCTCATCCGAGAATATATAGATGTCTTCACTTGGAATTATGAAGATATGCCTGGCCTTGACCCGAAGGTTGCCGTGCACCGCCTCAACATCGAGCCGGATGCAAAACCCGTTAAACAACAACAACGCAGGTTTCGTCCAGAGATCATGGAGTCAATTGAGTCTGAAGTGAAAAAGCTTATAGACTCAGGTTTTGTTAGGGAAGAACAACACCCGGACTGGGTGGCCAACATTGTTCCAGTTCCCAAGAAAAACGGTAAGGTCCGGATATGCATTGACTTTCGTGACCTTAATGCAGCTTGTCCGAAGGACGAATTCCCGCTTCCTATCACGGATGTTATGATCGATAACACCTGCGGATATGAAAGAATGTCTTTCATGGATGGATTCTCTGGGTACAATCAGATCAAGATGCACCCAGACGACGAGAAGCATACCGCATTTAGAACACCGCTGGGGGTGTATTGCTACACGGTAATGCCCTTCGGCCTGAAAAATGCAGGGGCAACTTATCAACGGGCAATGAACACCATCTTCCATGAGCATCTGCGAAAGAAGATCGAGTGCTACGTTGACGATATAGCAGTGAAAAGCCAACATAAAGGTGATCATCTTACAGACCTGAAGACAATGTTCGAAATCATGCGGACACATCAGCTGAAGATGAATCCTACAAAATCATTTCTCGGAGTATCAAGTGGAAAATTCCTGGGATTTATTGTCACATCCAAAGGAATTTCTCTTGACCCTGAGAAAGTACGTGCCATCCAAGACATGCCACCTCCAAAGAATCTCAAAGAACTCAGAGGTTTGCAAGGTAGACTAGCCTACATTCGAAGATTCATATCAAATCTTTCTGGGCGTTGCCAGCCTTTCTCTAAGCTCATGAAGAAAGGGATATCCTTTGTTTGGGATGCTGAGTGTCAAAGAGCATTTGAGGAGATTAAGAGATATCTCACTCAACCGCCAGTTCTTGTGGCCCCGATATCAGGAAAACCATTCTTGTTATATGTGAGGGCCATGGACCATTCTCTTGGAGCTTTATTAGCCCAGAATAATAATCAAGGTCAAGAGCAAGCCATCTATTACCTGAGCAGGACTATGATAGGAGCCGAACACCGGTACAATCCGGTCGAAAAGGAATGTCTCGTCTTGGTATTCGCAATTCAAAAGATGCGACATTACCTAGTTGGACAAACCATTCAAGTCATCTCTAAGGTGAATCCCTTGAGAGTTCTGATGACGAAACCATCATCTATGAATTGTCGACTCGCAAAGTGGGCCATTCTCTTGTCACAATATGACATGCAGTTCATGCCTCAAAAGGCGGTCAAGGGTCAAGCACTGGCAGACTTCTTAGCCGATCACCCAGTATCGGGAACGTCTAAGTTGTATGAAGAATTACCTGACGAAGTCGCTGAAGCTTGCGTCATCCAGGAAGCTACGCAAGTGTGGAAGTTATTCTTCGACGACGCGTCTAGAGCAAACCCTCATGGAGCAATCACTGCAGGAGTAGGAGTAGTATTAATCTCTCCGAACGGTCATGTAATCCCAAGGGGATTCTCCCTAATCGAACCTTGCACCAACAATGTAGCGGAGTATAATGCTCTGCTATTAGGAATGCAATGTGCCGAAGAACTTAATGTTCAGTACCTCGAAGCTTACAGTGACTCTCAGCTAATCGTTAATCAAGTCCGAGGAGAATACGAAGTACGTCATGAGGATTTGATCCCATACTACTTCGCAGTGCTAGAGCGAGCTCAAAAGTTCAAAGGTTTCTTTATCGAATATGTACCACGAGCTCAGAATGCGTATGCAGATGCTTTAGCCTCCTTGGCAACTTCATTAGCATTACCACCGGAAGTTGAAACAACGATTCCAGTCATGGGACGGAGATTATGTTTTTCCAAGATCCCCATGGAGGAAGACCAAGACGAGACGACGTCAGGAGAAGTCTGTACAGCATTTATGGAGTTTGAATCTAGGGATTGGCGGTTCCCCTACATCGACTATGCCCTATATGGAATTCTGCCCGACGATCCTAAGGAAGCGGCTTCTATCAAACGAAAGGCCCTCCGATTCTATTACGATGCAGTTTCTCAAGTCCTGTATCGCAAATCACACGATGGAGTTTTACGTAGATGCCTTTCCCGAAATGAAGCGAAGGAGGCCCTCAAAGAGGCTCATGACGGATTGTGTGGAGCTCATCAGCCCGGAGCTAAATTAGGAGATCGCCTCCGACGAATCGGTTATTATTAGCCAAAAATGTTTTCAGACGCGGCTGACTATGCTAAACATTGTCACGCATGTCAAATTCATGGGGATTTTATCCACCAAGCACCTGGAAATCTACACCCCACGTCGGCATCCTGGCCTTTCGAAATGTGGGGTATGGATATTGTAGGACCAATTTCCCCTCCGACGTCCAAGGGACACCGGTTCATTCTAGATGTGACCGATTACTTCTCCAAATGGGCGGAGGCAGTCCCGTTAAAAGAAGTCAAGACTTCAAACATAATCAAGTTCATCAAGCATCACGTCATCTACCGTTTTGGAGTACCACGATGAATAGTTCACGACAACGGAACGCAATTCGTCAGCTTCGGATTCCAGAGATTCTGTGATAAATTCAGGATCCAAAGTGTTGCATCTACGACGTATTACCCGCCGGCAAATGGTCTTGCAGAAGCGTTCAATAAAACCATAGTAAAGCTTCTCAAGAAATTTGTCTCCAAGAGCCGACGTGATTGGGACGAAAGGCTTGGTGAATGTCTATGGGCTTACCGTACAATGGTGAGAACCCCTACAAGAGCTACACCATTCTCTTTGGTATACGACTGTGAGGCGGTATTGCCATTAGAAATTCAGATCCCTTCTCTGAGAATCGCGGTTGCAACCGGATTAACAGAAGAAGAAAAACATCAACGACGTCTGCAAGAACTCGAAGCCTTAGACGACAAACGACTCAAGGCTCAGCAGCAGATCGAATTGTATCAAGCCCGTATTTCCAAAGCCTACAACAAAAAGGTTAAGGAACAGATTTTCAAGAAGGGCGATCTGGTTTTGGCTAACAGACGACCCGTGGTGATGACCCACAAAACCAAAGGGAAGTTTAATCCTAAATGGGAAGGGTCGTTCGTAATAGATTCAGTCTATTCGGGTGGAGCTTATCGCCTTATCAATCAAAAAGGAGACAGGCTCATGATGCCCATTAATGAGAAATTTCTTAAGAGATATTTTCCGTAAATCATGTAGCCCACTTCTTGTTCTTATAAATTCCAGCTGAGTCGGGCTGGGGGTTGCTAATTCATTAATACATTTCGGGAATAAATTGTAATTTTTCTTGTCTTGTATATCGTCATGTTAACATTACACCTCTGACAATTGAAGTTTTCTAGAGTTATTCTAAGTAATAATAAAGAGAATTTCAGTTTTATGCCAAATTAACATTACACTTATGACTTTCGTTTTATTCTTCGTTGTCTCGAATTAAAATTCAGCAAAAAGAGATAATGAAGATTAAAATGATATCGTTTTTATTCAATACTACAAATTGGCGTACAAAGGTGAAGACGATGGAAGTAAAAACGATACACAATTATTCCTTAGCAAAAAGAAGTGCAAATCCTAGGCGTTGGGATCCATCAGCTTAAAAGACTTGAGCTTGGATTTTAAAGCTGATATTTTATCCTCACGAGCCTTCTTGACTTCTTCTGTTATCTTATTCTTGAGTTCCTCTTCATCTGGTGCTGCTGCTGCGAGCTCTCGTCTAATTTTATCAGCGGCGGCAAGTTCGTCGCAATAACCTTTGAGGAGCCCGTCACAATAACCAGCTAACCCTTTGAAAATTTCCATATCGTCGGCGAGTTGAGCATTTATTTGCGGTATCTCAACGCCAGCACGAGTAAGTTCTGCTGCTTTATCCCGAAGACCAATAGCAAGATTGCCCATGTCGCCTTGTGCCCGGAGAAGTTCCCCATGCAAGTGAGCAACACGAGATTCTGCTTCGGATAAGCTATTCTGGAGAACCTTTTGCTGTTGCGCTTTTAAAGTCTTAGCCTCAGAGAGAGCTTGATCCACTTCTAGTCCTATGTCGTCACGTCGTAGCATGGAAAGGAATTCTAGTTCGTATTCCAAAATAATAATGCCCTCGTGACAGTTATCGGTCCATACGGCATTCCCCTGATTCCTAATCTTGGCGACACATTCCAGCAGATAGGGTTCAAAGACCTTGAAACTCACGTCCCCGAGACTGACAACATCAATGGTTATCTGCATCCAATGTTCCAGTTGTTCGATAAGCTTCCTCAAAGTTTCCGAGCTTGGGGGTGGAGCAGTTGGATAAGTAAAACAATTCGCATAATCAGTGCGAATGGGACGGTTGACAGCTTCAGAAGACGGCCCTTCGGGCATATTTGATGCTGGATCTGGGAGGGTCAATCCCGGCCCAGCTGCCGTTACTTCAGGACCGGAAGGAGCAGCCGGGAGTATGGTCTCCTCTTTCTCCTCAGGAGATGCGGCATGTGCAGACTTGATGGCATCCCCCATCAACTTGGACTTTTTGGAAGTCTTAGCTGCAGTAGGTTTTCGTTTGCGTATTTTCTTGTCATACTTGGCAACCTCATCAGCAGTAAGAGCCTTCTTCCCTGATGATCTCAAAGAGCGAGACTTAGGAAGAGGTGCACTCTCAAAAACTTCTTTAGTGTCCTCGTCTTCAGAAGGCTTAGCAACGGGTAATTCCTTCGAGATCTCTTCGATTCCGGCTGCCTCTCGCTCGCAGGACAGATAATCCTCAATACCCGGTAATCGAGTCCTGCCAGAACCACTTCTCGACTTATAAAGCCCCCGGATTTCATTTATACACGAAGTGTATATATCATATTCTGGGATTTGAGAAGCCTTGTCAAACCAATCGCGGAAATCCGCCACGGTGGAGCAGCTAGGCGGCAAACTAGGCAAAGTGAATTGTGCATGGGTTCCTCGGGCGAGGAAGAAATACCAAGCACGGGCCCCTTCATATAAATTCCCAATACGAGCTAATCGCGGGTTAGGGTTGCCAACATAAAGCTGGTCATATCCAAATTGTCGAGCGAAGCGCGAAGGAATATAAGGCTCAATTATGCATCTCTCGCCTAATCGAAGGACCAAGTAGCCCACTCGGATGGCAAGAAGCCATTGGAAAGTCCCCATGTTCAAGAGTGAGGACCCCTCAAAAACCACATCACCAAACTTCGGGCCTTCTGCTTCAGCCCCATCGAAACAAGGGCGGCAGCAAAAAAGATCATAGTTGTTTTCCAGAGATAAGAGTTGTCTGGCCCGGACTATATACATAGTTGTCCACGTGGCCGATTCAAGCCTCTGAATGAAAGGAACGGAAGTTTCATTGTCATGCACGATCCCCGTCATCAACGAGGGGCAATGCAGCACGAACCAAGCCACTAGATAAGTATAGGGCATTGGTACGCGTGGTTGGGGAGTCTTCCAAACTTTCCTCCCAGCAACATTCGTCTCCTTGACATCAAGGAGTTCTGAAATCAAGTCCTGTAAACCTCTCTGCAGGCAGCCCGTCATCGCAGGGAGAAGACTTAGTGGTTTCCCATAAGCCAGGAGAACGGCAGGATAAACTACCTCAACTAAGATTGATTCTGTTGGTCTCGTCGGCACAATGCATCGTTTCAACCAGAGCATTAAGAAACCGGCGAAAAGTGCCATGTCAGAGATTGGAATGGTGGCTTGGTGATGAAAGCTCTCAAACTCGCTGCCAGCTTCAAATCCATCTTCTAGACATTGATTCTTATAAATAGCCTTAGGAGCCCTGATGCGGGCTTTAATACTCCCAGCGGAATTGACAGCAAGACGGATCACCTTAGAGTCTTTCTGACCCAAGTTCTAAAATAAATAATCCGCCCAAGTAGTATGCATAAGGCCACTCCCGCGCGTTCCGGCAACTTGAGCGCAGATATGGAAATGACACATTAACTCCCAAAAAGTGTCATAAATCTCCGGATGGGTAGTCTTTAAGATGGATAGTTCCTCAGTGGTGGGAACAAACTCTTCATATGGCATTTGCCCAAAGGATAGTCCCGATATTGCATGCATCTCGTGGAGAGCAAATCCCAACTCCCCAACAGGTGTGAAAAAGGTGCAGCTATCCGGGTTATACCGCTCCAGCATAGAAAAGAAGCAGGGATAGTTCTGAACGATCCCGCGTCTTGTAGCCTGTACTGATATCGTAAGGCCAGACTGAGCAAGAGGCTCCTTGAGTTCCCCTAAGACAAAATCCACCATCCTAGTCCACCAGCCGTCCTCTCCAGAGAACAACCAGCCTGGAGAACGAAAAGCTTGTGCATGGAATTCCCCGCGAGAAGCAAGAAACTGACGTATGAATACGTTTGCTGGAAGAGACGCTTCCCGATTAAGTTCTTTCTTCTCAAACCTCCCGGGTCTCAAACCTTTGAGTTGTCCGCCAATTTGAACACGAGAGGATCGACCAGATCCAAACGATATGTTCTCCTTCTCTTTGACAAGTTCGAAGGCCAGACCCCTGCGACCACCAACACTCAGGAAGTAGGAAAGTGGGTACAGTCTCTTCATACTTGGAAGGGAAAATAAACGATCGCCGACTCTTCGCAACATCCGGGAGTCCTCTATGCACTCAACTTGCCCATCGGCGGATATATGGTCTCCGAACAAAAATGATGGTTTGACAAACTGATCCAGACCCGCAGGAGTCTCTAAATCTACATAAGTGATCAGGGCTCTAAGAGTGGAACTCCCAGCAAACCTAATCAAGTGTGTCCGTTCCAAGCTCGGAAAAGTGCACAAAGGAATTTCTCTGCGAAGACCAAAAGCTTTCCCCACTTCTGGATCATCAGTGTAGTTGAAATGCTGCTCCGGTAGAAGTGGCACATTGGGAAAAAGTACTGTAAAATTAGAAGCAAGGGTTAGTAGCAGAAATAAATTGCTAATACAAAAGACAAATTCCACGTGTCAAGCGTTAAATACAAGGGCCAACCCTTGTAGCAACATGTGAACGTAGACATTTGAACGCAGAGGTCAAACCCTGCGTTATTAGCACTTGAACACAGAGGTTGAGCCCTGCGTTATATAATATTTAAACTCAGAGGTCAAGACCCGCGTTCAAACTTTATATCCAAACATAGGAGTTTTAACTCTATGTTTCCTTAAACGCAGTCTTAAGTCTGCGTTTTCTTTTTTTAACACAGAGCCCAAACTCTGCGTTCCCAATTTTAACATAAAGACTTGGCTTCATGTTTCTTAAACGCAGAGTTTTAAGTCTGCATTTCCAATTTATAACACAGAGCCGTAACTCTGCGTTTCTGATGAGAAAACGAGTCATCTTCCTCGTTGATGAGAACCCATCTAGGGTTTACAGAAAACTTGTCGAAACGAGTTGCCATGGCTACCACTTACCACAGCAACGAGGTCCATGTGACAGCGACAACAGTGCCGAAGCGCTCATCAGAGCAGCGGCATCACCGGTGTTCTCAGCCGGCAACGCCTCCGAAGCCGCCTTGACGATCTTCTTGGAACCCGCACTCATCCTTCTGGGCGCCATGCGAATGGTAAATCGGAAAAGATGGAGTTCGTCGGAGTTCGTCGGAGAATCGACAGAAATTAAAACGAGAAATCTCGTTCTTGGAACTAAGCAAGGCAAAAGAGTTAAATGACTCTTGATGTGACCTTACAAGGCCTATTTATAACAGCCGTCGGGCTGTTAAATCGGCTCGGGACTCTAAGAAATAATCCCAACCGAATCTAAAACGTGATTTTTCACGTTAACAGATAAAGTCGGTTAGTCTTTAACGCAGAATTCACCTCTGCGTTCAATTTTCCTTTAACGCCAGGCCTAGACCCGCGTTCTAACGGTTCTTAACTTTGTGTTTCGAACCTCGAACGCAAGGGTCGCCATTTGCGTTGCAATTATCCTAAACAAAGGATCCACCCTTGTATTGGCAAATCATGATACTTACTTCTTAAGTTCATGACCCCTTTTAACAGGGCATTGTTAAATATCTGTATTTCTTCAGCAGAATTTAAATCCCCGTTGGGTTAACATTACACCTCAGACGAATGTCATCCCTACAGAGCTTGAATTTAGCTTACATCGTCGTAACGATAATTCCTCTGTCAAAATCCACTAATCATGATTAATTTACTAACTCTCCCCAATGGAGTAGTAAATATCCAATTTATCGACTCTCCTTAATAGAGCGATAAAATTTTCAAATCACAAGTATTGTAGATCATCACTCCGATGATAAATCACTTAGCGAGTTTCCCCTGCGAGACGCTAAGTCCCCTAGATGTGTTCAAATCACAGCAATATTTTCTTTTGTCACGTTAACACTACACCTCTGACAAAAATCCACTTATCGACTCTCTTCAATAGAGCGATAAGTCCTCAAAATTGCTTCTATAGCAATATTTTCTTCTTGTCATGTTAACACTATACCTCTGACAAAAACCCACTTATCGACTCTCTTTAATAGAGCGATGGGTCCTCCAAATTGCTTCTATAGCAATATTTTCTTTTGTCACGTTAACACTACACCTCTGACAAAAATCCACTTATCGGCTCTCTTCAATAGAGCGATGAGTCCTCCAAATTGCTTCTATAGCAATATTTTCTTCTTGTCACGTTAACACTACACCTCTGACAAAAACCCACTTATCGACTCTCTTCAATAGAGCGATAAGTCCTCAAAATTGCTTCTATAGCGATATTCTTATTGTCACGTTAACACTACACCTCTGACAAAAATCCACTTATCGACTCTTTCCAATAGAGTGATAAGTCCCTAAATTATTCTAATCACAATCGCTCGTATGACAGGTTAAAATCCCTGACACCTTTAATCTGTTTGAACCAGTTAATTCTTCTGCAAAGAAATAACGAGTGTTCACATCTCCCTCCCCCACGAGTTAAAGTTCTTCTAGAATTATCTTAAATGATAATGAAGGAAATTTTAAAGACTGGGTATTTTTCACATAGTTCAATTGTTGCAAGTCAGAACATGGCACATGCAATGAAAAGAGGCAAATCAGAATCACTCTTTTTATTATCACCAAAAATATTGAAGAGTGATACAAAAACCCTGTTCTTATTAAACAAAAAGAACACTACATCATTAAGCCCCTGGATCAGTAAAAGTGAAATACACAAGCCGGGATTTAATAGCAGCTAGTCTTTCTTCGTGAGCAGCCTGCACCATCACCTCGGCTTTCTTCCTAAGGATGTTTTCATCCGACTCAATTGCACTAGCTTGCTTTTGAAGAAGTTCAAGATCCCGTACCGATGAACGGTAAGTGGTATAAGTCTTCACGCTTTCTAGTCTGAGCTTCACCAAGATCTCTTCCTCTCGTGCGAGCTCTGATTCGTGTCGAGCCAATTCCACCTTGAGGCGATCAATTTCTGCGCGAGACGCTTGTATAGCAGCAATAGAATCGTCCACAGCATGTTGCTTCTGCATGCATAGCCCCTGTAAGGATGCGAGTTCAAGCTCCCTGTCAGTGATGGCTTCTTGAAAAGTCTCTTATTGGCGGGTTGCTTCAGCTTTAAGATTATTAAAGACTAACGCAGCCTGAACAGCAAGATCAGCTTGATGCCATTCTTCCAAAGCCCTCAGATCTTTCTCCAACCGAGAGACACCTTCGGAGCAATGCTGGAACAATCAAGCGTCATCCAAATAACGAATGCCATTCAAAGAGTTCATGAGTATTGGTTTAAAGAAATCAAACGAAGCTCGTTTAGCACTGATCTCCTCAATTGCTATCTTCATCATATCTTCCAACGGTCGTAGAAGAGCTTTTAGAATGGAAGGGACGGCCACTGGACTCAGAGACTTCATCGGAGATGTCGATGGGGAGCCTAAAAGCATAGACCCAGATGCAGGAAAAGTGGGTGATGACCGTGAGGAAGTTGGAGAAGCTATGCTGACGTCCAGTTGCGAGGGACTAGAAGGTAGAACCATGAGTGCCCCAGTTTGGGCTGAGCTTAGCACCATCTCTGTCCCCACAGGTTTGAGAGGAATCGTCAGTGAAAGAGGTTCTTCTGGTAAAGAACTGGTAGTCACTGGCATTGATTCAGAGGGGGAAACGTCCGCTGCTTGTGAGGGGAGCGACGATGACGTACCAGCAGCCTCATGAGCTGGGGAACCTACACAAAAGAGCAATCAGTATAAAATAAAAAGACGCCAGAGAAA
>BQKN01024004.1:0-10834 GCA_022839385.1 Asparagus kiusianus
AATCACTAATGTGCATCGCCATCAACCTGCGACTCTCTGGGCACCTGGCTCGTTACCTGAAAGGGGAGGGATAATGAGCGTCAAAGCACTAGCGAGCAACATCACAACCAACCCTAAGGGATAAGGCTCGTTGTATACAGAAAATACAGTTAATACATATATATGCATAAAATCACTGATCCTATTTAGGAAATTACAACACGAGCATAGGTACGTCGAGCGAAATAATCTAAACAAGGAAACCCTCATGTATATACATTGTAGCTCAAATTGTAAATCCCTAACTATAAGAGGATTTTAGTATTTAGGAAATTACAATACGAGCATAGGTACGTCGAGCGAAATAATCTAAATAAGGAAACCCTCATGTATATAACTTGTATCTTAAATTATAAATCCCTAAATACCAAACCTAGAATCTAATACAGGAACAATAATATAGAGAATACGTATTTAGGAAATTACAACACGAGCATAGGTACGTCGAGCGAAATAATCCAAACAAGGAAACCCTCATGTATATACCTTGTATCTCAAATTGTAAATCCCTAAATACAAAGCCCCAAAATCTAATACAAGAAACAATAAATAAAGAATACTAACCCATCTCAGAACTCAAATACCATGTCATGTCACAACCCACATAAGTGTCATGTCTAGCTTATGTAAGTATAAGTGTCATACTCAAGGTTTAAACAGATGTCCACCACACGAACTAAACTAGAAGTAATGGATGTCCAACACATGGACTACATATGTAAATTGTCCAACACATGGACTGAAAAATGAATGTCCAACACATGGACTGAATGTGATAATTATCCAACACATGGACTACACATAATAATTGTCCAACATATGGACTAAATGCAATATATAAAAAAGATGCATATACACTAATTTCACACGTGTCTCGGTGTGCAAAATTTAACCCGTGTCCGCAAGTCATCCCATATGTAAAAATACATGATGAACAATAATTTCTAAAACCAGATATTCGAGGCGACTCCTCGTTCATATTAAGGCATACAACAACAGTCAACATACACAAATAGTTTCGGTTAAACAGAAACAATCCAAACAGATCCAAACCGAGGAAGACTAGAATTTTCCCCATCAGTCGACTCATGAGTCGACTGGGATCATCGGTCGACTCATTGGTCGACTGGTCAGACAGAAAAAGGAAAGCTGGAAATTTTCGTCAGTCGACTCATTGGTCGACTCATCAGTCGACTCATAAGTCGATTGATAAGTCGACTAATAGGTCGACATATGCGGCATAATTATGTACTAAAATTGCAAGTGCACAATTGATCAAGTTATAGTATAAAAAGTTATCGATCCCACGAGGAAGGTGATTTTAAGAGATTATTAGAATTGGTTCTTATGTTGTGTGCGTGACAAAATAGAATTAAAGAATAAGTGTGATAGTTACGATGAGTGAGAGTGATTGTTTTGAATATGTGCAAGTAACAATAAATTGAATTTGAACGAAGAGAAGTAAGAATCAAAGAATAGAATAACAAGCAAGAATAAAAAGAGAAAAAAAATCAAGAAAACAAAAGATGAAGGATTCAATCAAAGATATGAGAGATCTAGAATTGAATCCACCAGCTAATCTCAATTATAAAATACAAACTATTCTCTTTTTATCATATTTCAACTTAGATTTATTGAGCATAGACTATCAAACATTTAAGAAAAGTATAACCTATCAAATTATCATCTAAGTCAAAATTATAATTCATGATAAGAACAACAACAAGATAGTAATCCTAGAATTTATAAGCATAACCTATCAAACCATTTAAGATAAACATAGATTATTAAATTCTTCTTCTACCAATTAGTTTTCTAGTTGATTATCCTAAACATGAATATTTTAAGTGTAAGAGAATAATTCATATAATATAAAGGAAATTAGACTAGTTTCATACAATTCTAAGATTCCTATAAGAATTAATTTCACATATTAAGAAATAAAAGCAAGAAGAAAAAGAACTAATTACAAAAATAAAAAGAAAAAAAATCTAAACTATGAACAAGAAATAAATCTAACTACAAAAAATTAAAATCTAAACTAAAAAATAAATTATAAAAATTAAATGCAAGAAAATAAATCTACTCTACAAATTAAAGTGCAAAAAGAAATTAAAAGATAAGAAAATAAATCTATACTACAAGCATGAATGTAAATCTTACTAATAAGCAATAATAACAAAATTACTAAAAAGAAATAAAAGAGGAAAATAAAAGAAATGCAAACCTTCAAATTGCTCTTCATCTCCATCTCATCGTTCAACAAAGAGGAGAAAAGAAAAATTTAAAGTGGAGAAAAATTCTTTTATTAATTATAACAAAAGTTATAAATTTGGAAGGTCTTCTCAATTAAGAGTAACCCTCCTCTCCAAATGGAGTTTTAAAATTTTTCACACCCCTAACCCCTCACTCTCTACCCCTATTTATAGTAAACATCAGTGAATGAGAGCCATTGGATTGAAATCTTATCCAAAACAAGCAAATTTCAGCCACTAATCTGTAACAAACTGCCGGAGGTATCCAAAACAAGCAAATTTCAGCCACTAATCTTTTTCATTTTTTTATTTTATTTGTTTTGTTTTGTTTTGTTTTTTTACAGATAATGAGGTTCATGAAGAACCAACACCTCTTCCTCTCCGAGCGTAGAAAATTCTAAAAATGGTTTTAGATGTTGACCATTTATTTTAAAAATGTCACCATTTTTTGGATTTTTTATCTCGACAGCCTCATGTGAGAAAACTTGTTTTACAATAAATGGACCTGTCCATCTTGATCTTAATTTCCCAGGAAAAAGATACAATTTTGAATTGTATAATAAAACTTTCTGTCCTGGAGAGAAATTTTTTCGTAAAATTGATTTGTCATGAAAAATCTTGGTTTTCTCTTTGTAAATTTTTGAGTTTATGTATGCATCATTTTAAATTTCTTCCAACTCATTTATTTGGAGCAATCTGTTCTTACTTACCGAGTCTGAGTCAAAATTCAACTGTTTTATCGCCCACATTGCTCGATGCTCCAACTCCACTGGTAGGTGATAAGCTTTCCCAAACACCAGTCTGTTTGGTGATATCCCTAAATTGGCCTTGAAAGCTGCTCTATATGCCCACAGAGCATCACATAATTTTAAAGGCCAATCATTTCTGTTATGATTAACTATTTTTTCTAAGATTTGTTTGATCTGCCTGTTTGTGACCTCTACTTGTCCACTGGTTTGGGGGTGATAAGGAGTTGACAATTTGTGTGTGATTGAATATTTTCTCATCAAAGCCTCAAAAGAACGGTTACAAAAATGTGTACCGTTGTCACTGATGATCGCTCGGAATACTCCAAACCGTGCAAAAATGTTCTCTTTCAAAAACTTGACAACGACCTTGTTATCATTAGTTTTGCAAGCTACCGCCTCAACCCATTTTGACATGTATTCAACGGCTACTAGAATGTAAACATTTCCAAAGGAATTTGGAAATGGTCCCATGAAATCGATACCCTACAGATCAAAAAGTTTAGCAGATAAGATGGTTTGTAAGGGTGTCATGTTTCTTCTAGTGACTTTTCCTAAAAGCTGACAGTGGTTACAGGTTTTGCAAAACTCGTATGAATCCTTAAAAAGAGTGGGCCAATATAGCGCACATTGAAGAATTTTTTCAGCTGTTTTTCTTGGGCCAAAGTGGCCCCCACATGCTTGCTCATGATAAAAAAAAGAACACTCCTAGTTTCTTCAGCGGGAACACACCTCCTAAAGATCTGATCATGACAGTATTTGAACAGATATGGATCATCCCGGTAAAAGTATTTTACTTGGGAGAGAAAATGGGATCTATCCTGTTTGGACCAATGAGAAGGGATCTGGTTCATGATTATGTAGTTCAAAATATCGACGAACCATGGAATAGATTGGATTTGTAGGAGTTGTTCATCAGGGAAATGCTCATTGATCGGAACGGTTGATGTTGGTGCATTCGGGAGTCGAGAAAGGTGATCTGCTACGGGGTTCTCTGTTCTCCTTCTGTCAAAAATTTGAATGTCAAATTCTTGAAGTAGGAGAATCCATCTAATGAGCCGTGCTTTAGCATCCTTTTTGGTCAAAAGATACTTTAATGCGGCATGATCTGTGAAAACTTTGGTTAAGGAACCGATGAGGTAGGACCTGAATTTTTCTAAGGTAAAGACTACAGCTAAAAACTCTTTTTCTATGACAGAGTAATTTTACTGGGCATCATTCAGAGTCCTACTGGCATAGTAGATCACACGTGGTTTTCCATCAAACCGTTATCCTAAAACAGCACCAATCACAGAATCAGATGTATCACACATCAGTTCGAAGGGTAAGGTCCAGTCTGGTGCATGAATGATTGGAGCTGTGGTTAGCTCCTTTTTCAGATATTCAAAATCTTTGAGGCATTCGGGAGAGAAGACAAATGATGTATCCTTGGCTAAGAGATTGGTCAAGGGTCTAGCAATTTTACTGAAATCCTTAATGAAACGTCGGTAAAAACCAGCATGACTAAGAAATGATCTGACAACTTTGACAGTTTTGGGATGAGGGAGGTTGGAAATGAGATCTACCTTAGCTTTGTCTACTTCGATTCCCCTGTTAGAAACTACATGTCCTAACACAATGCCATGTTTGACCATGAAGTGACATTTCTCCTAATTGAGAGTCAGATTTTTCTCCCTACACCGTTCTAGGACCAGTTTAAGATGATGCAAACATTGGGAAAATGTGTCACCAAAAATGGAAAAGTCGTCCATAAAAATTTTAAGAAATCTCTCTACCATGTCGGAAAAAATACTGATCATGCAATGTTGGAATGTAGCCGATGCGTTACATAGCCCAAAAGGCATGCGTTGGTATGCGAATGTTCCATACGGGCAAGTGAATGTGGTTTTCTCTTGATCTTCGGGAGCGATAGGGATTTGATTGTAACCTGAATATCCATCCAGGAAATAATAGAACTCGTGTCCTGCTAAGCGCTCTAACATTTGGTCAATGAAAGAAAGAGGGAAGTGATCTTTACGAGTGGCTAAGTTGAGTTTTCTGTAGTCAATGTAAACTCGCCATCCAGTTTGGATTCGAGTGGGAATCAGCTCATTAGCCTCATTTTGGATCACGGTGATCCCAGATTTCTTTGGAACAACTTGGACTGGACCCATGAACTATCAGAAATGGGATAAATGATCCCATGATCGAGACATTTCAAAATATCTTTCCTAACAGCTTCTTTCATCACTGGGTTTAACCGACGTTGAGGATCTCTAGTAGGTTTGGCGTCATCTATCAAATGGATTCGGTGTTGAATAATGGTTGGACTAATCCCTTTGATATCAGCCATGGTCTATCCAATGGCTTCCCTATTCTCTCTTAAAACATCTAAGAGAGCTTCCTTTTGACTGGTAGTTAAGTCAGAAGAAATAATGACTGGTAAAGACTCGTTCTCCCCTAAGTAGGCATACTCTAGATTTTCAGGTAGACGTTTGAGCTCTAATTTAGGGGGTTCCTCCACAGATGGGTGAAGCTGGATTCATGGTTCTATCTCCAAAGGTTCTCGTTGCTAGCCAACAGTAGAAACATAATTGACCAGCGGATCTAACTCTAGTTCATCATCAGAAAACTCCTCAATCATTAAGTCAGATGCACTTGAATCTGAGTCACACTCTCCCTCTTGTTGCTCACTGGATATTCCCTGAATAAAATTCACTTTCATTGGTTGATCAGATGGATCAGTAGGCTGCCTCCCTAAGTTAAAAATATTGAGATCAACAGTCATGTTCCCAAAAGATAGTTTCATTTGCCCGGTTCTACAATTGATCAAAGCATTTGTGGTAGCTAAGAACGGTCTTCCTAGAATAACGGGGATTTGACTTTTGAGATTAGAAACGGGTTGTGTTTCCAAGACAATAAAATAAATAGGGAAAATGAAGTCTCCAACCTTAATTAGAACATTCTCTACCTCTCCTTTGGGAATTTTTACGGATCTATCAGCTAATTGTAGAGTGCATCTTGTCGGTTTAAGTTCTCCTATACCTAGCTGTTGATAGACTGAATAAGGAAGGAGGTTGACACTAAATCCTAAGTCTAGAAGTGCCTTATCAATGTTAGTGTTACCTATGACGCATGGAATTGTGGAACAACCAGGGTCCTTATATTTTAACGGCATGAGTTTCAAAAAAATTTCACTGAGGTTGGCAGCTAAGAAGACTTTCTTGGGGACATTGGTGGTTCTTTTCTTAGTGCATAAGTCTTTCAAGAACTTTGCATAAGAGGGGATTTGTTCGATTTCATCTAGGAGAGGGATGTTGATCTTGACCTGTTTAAATGTTTCTAGGATTTTCTTAACCTGCGGGGAGTTTTTCCTAAGTTTGAGTCTATCTGGAAAGGACCTATACCTATCTAGATCAGGCTCAATCTCATGTTCAGCGTTTAGGTCATCGGAAGGAATTACTTTGTCGGAAGGAGTATGATGGATGGGAGAAGGGGTTTGATCCGGTGGTGTTCTAACTTGATTGTCTATTTGTTTCCCTGATCCCAAAGTGTGAACTGCATTCACATGAGCTGGTTGGGATGAACTGTATCCATTGTCTTTAGGGTTTGCAATAGGTTAACTTGGGAATTTTCCTTTCTCTCTCTCACTTACGACAGTGGCTAGTTGCCCAAGTTGGCTTTCTAACTGGGCTATGGCTTGAGTGTTCGAGTTGAGCACTTGGTCGGTTGTTTGCATGAAGGAATTTAGAGTGATGGATGATTGGGTCAACATGTTGGTAGTTTGTGTAGAAGCTTTGATCATAGCTTCTAAACCCTTTTCTAAGACACTCAGACGTTTGTCATGATTAGAATTTGAAGGATTTGTAGACTGGTGAGGATAAGGATGTTGGGTTAGAAAAACTAGGTTAGCTTGTTAAAAATTGTTTGGTGCGTTGAATGGAAGTGTATTTTCCCTAGGGAATTGTGAGTTCGACGCGGGAATGAAGTTTTGATTTTCGGGAGAATTTCCTTGATTCCATACAAAGTTGGGATGATTTCTCCAACCTGGATTGTAGGTTGAAGAAAATGGATCGTTTCTAGGGCACTGGAATGCAGCGTTCATCTATTCTAATGCATTGTTGTTTCCTAGGAGAGGGCATTCCTCTAAAACGTGGGTAGGAGACTGACAATTATGATATCCCGGGGCAGAAACATGATTGATTTGAGCTGGAGATTGTTTCTTAATTTCTAAGGCTTCTAACCTCCATAGAATCGTCCATCTTCGCTTCAGAAGCAATGTTTGACTCTAGGGAAAGACTGCTAGACTTAGATTGGGAAACTGATGAAACCCTGTCATCACAGCATTCCCACTGCATTGTTTTCTCGGATAGACTCTCTAGGAAATCCCAAGCTTCATCGGCGTTTTTTCTCATAAAATCTCCTTGACACATCTATTCTAAAGATGTTTTTGAAGAATAGTCCAATCCTTCATATATGACTTGGCATAATCGCTATTTCTCGAGACCATGATGAGGACATTAGATTAGAAGATCTTTGAATCAGTCAAAATATTTCCAGAATGGCTCTCCCGGGATAATTTTAAAGTTTTGAATGTTGTTCATAAGCTTTACCGTTTTATGAATAGGGAAAAATTTCTTGAGAAAGACGGTGACAAATTCATCCTAAGTTGAGATGGAATTTATCGGTAAGCTGTACAGCCATTTTTTAGCTTTGTCCTTAAGAGCAAATAGAATAAATCTGAGCTTGATCGCATCTTCGGTTAATTCTCTCATTTTAATCATAATACACATTTCCTCAAATTCCGAGATAAAAATATATGCATCTTCTGTTTTATTTCCTAGGAATTTGGGAAGCATGTTTATGTAGTGCGGTCTAAGCTCGAAATTTGCTCCATTTGCTTCGGAAAGTCTTATGCAAGACAGAATTACATTTCTGGTGGGGTAACACATATCCTAGAGAACGGGTTGATTTTCCATTTCTTAGATAGGTTCAACACGGATTAAACGATGAGAATTATCCCTAACCCACGTTTGCATACACCAAAACAACTTCTTTTTATAATAATTTTTTTAAGGAAAGAACAAAAATTAGTTTTTTTTATGAGAAGGAAAAGATAAAGGAAAATCCTAACTAAAACAAATCAAAGCAATCACTCTTCAATCACTCTAATTCTAGGGTTTAGCCTAACTCAACTAGACCAACTCCTAACCAAAAACTCCTAAAGTGAAAAGATTAAAGTTTTACCCAGGTAGTTAGCCAGGTAAGGATAGTACTAGAGGGTAGTCATAGATCAATTAAATACCTCATTCCTTACGGAGCGGTTTACGCAACCCCTAAACCTTGCCTTAGACACCAACTAATCTGAAAAAACTTAAACCGGTTCACTTAAGGATTTCTTGTTCCTTATTGAGCTTGAGTCCATAGGGGCCAACGTCTAATGAGTTTTAGGAGGCTTGGGTTTGTGAAGTGAGGAATTAGTGATTTATGGTCTAAGGAAAGGGTGATGAAATCCCTTACCTTATCTTGATTAGGGGTGTTTTGCCCATAAGAATATTTTAAGTATGTGCCAAATTAAGTGCTACAATCACTTTGGTGAATTCGTACTAACTATATGAAATGTAACCCTAGAAATTAAAAGTGACTAAAAAGGATGAATTTTTTTAATTATGGTCAACAACAATCAAATGTGAGAAGAGAGCTCTTGTTTGAATTTATTATCTTGTTAGTTAATGTCCAAGTGAAAGGTGAATTTTATTATGGTCAACAAAAATAAACTTTTTTATCCTAATTGTCTCTAATTGTGAAGCTAACTAAAAAGGGTAGAATTGAAAATGCTAGAAAGAAGAGTTACCTAAAAGCAATTCTCCAAGTTCTTGATCTTCAATCCAAGATTTTCAAGCTCCAAACGGTTCCTTCACAAGAAAAATACACAAGTTAAATAACCAAAATAATAAAATCCTATTTTAGCACCTTCCCCGGCTACGGCGTCAAAAACTTGATGCGGTATAATTATATACCAAAATTGTAAGTGCACAATTGATCAAGTTATAGTATAAAAAGTTATCGATCCCACGAGGAAGGTGATTTTAAGAGGTTATTAGAATTGGTTCTTATGTTGTGTGCATGACAAAATAGAATTAAAGAATAAGTGTGATAGTTATGATGAGTGAGAGTGATTGTTTTGAATATGTGCAAGTAACAATAAATTGAATTTGAGCAAAGAGAAGTAAGAATCAAAGAATAGAATAAAAAGCAAGAATAAAAAGAGAAAAAAATCAAGAAAACAAAAGATGGAGGATTCAATCAAAGATATGAGAGATCTAGAATTGAATCCACTAGCTAATCTTAATTATAAAATACAAACTATTCTCTTTTTATCATATTTCAACTTAGATTTATTAAGTATAGACTATCAAACCATTTAAGAAAAGTATAACCTATCAAATTATCATCTAAGTCAAATTTACAATTCATGATAAGAACAATAACAAGATAGTAAACCTAGAATTTATAAAACCTATCAAACCATTTAAGATAAGCATAGATTATTAAATTCTTCTTCTACCAATTAGTTTTCTAGTTGATTATCCTAAACATGAATATTTTAAGTGCAAGAGAATAATTCATACAATATAAAAGAAATTAGACTAGTTTCATACAATTCTAAGATTCCTACAAGAATTAATTTCACATCTTAAGAAATAAAAGCAAGAAGAAAAAGAACTAATTACAAAAATAAAAAGAAAAGAAAAATCTAAACTATGAACAAGAAATAAATCTAACTACAAAGAATTAAAATCTAGACTATAAAATAAATTGCAAAAATTAAATGCAAGAGAATAAATCTACTCTACAAATTAAAGTACAAAAAGAAATAAAAAGACAAAAAAAATAAATCTATACTACAAGTATGAATGTAAATCTAACTAATAAGCAATAATAAAGAAATTACTAAAAAGAAATAAAAGAGAAAAATAAAAGAAATACAAACCTTCAAATTGTTTTTCATCTCCATCCTCATCATTCAACAAAGAGGAGAAAAAAAAAATTTAAAGTGGAGAAAAATTCTTTTATTAATTGTAACAAAAGTTACAAATATGGAAGGTCTTCTCAATTAAAAGTAACCCTCCTCTCCAAATGGAGTTACAAAATTTTTCACACCCCTAACCCCTTACTCTCTACCCCTATTTATAGTAAACATCAGTGAATGAGAGCCATTGGATTGAAATCTTATCCAAAACAAGAAAATTTTAGTCACTAATCTGTATCAAACTGCCGAAGGTATCGATACCAGCATCGATAAGGGTATCGATGCTGGCATCGATACGGGTATCAATACTGGCATCGATGCCCAGTTTTCTCCTATTGCTATCTGAAATTTTTCTCTTGTTCTTAGACTTGGGCTTTTGGGCTTTGCCATTTCTTCTTCTTTTTAGCTTTGGTATTTTTGGATAAATTAGCAATTGGATTTTCCAATGGGTTTCTTAATTTCTCTTTTGCTTCATTTCTTCATTTACTCAAAGGCCTTTGTTGAGAGATGGGATTTTGGGATTTATTCTTCATTAACCTGCTTTTAAAGATAAAAACAATTATTAATAGAATATTTATTCATATAAAATAGATAATAAGGGTATAAAATTATAATAAAAATGTGATTATCATCGACTGAGCAGACAAATCTCCAGTTTCTTACATATGATATTATTTGCAAAATCATTATATCCCAAGCATAATATTACACGTTCTAACATATATTAATCAGTTTAAAACAACATTTTAATATGTAAAATCATCACCAAAAATCCGAAACAT
>BQKN01024022.1:0-10703 GCA_022839385.1 Asparagus kiusianus
ACGCGAGGTTCGACCTTCGCGTTTGAACTTAGTTGACGCGGGTGTCGACCTTCGCGTCTGGGCTTTGCTTTTGACTTAGCTGATTTTTTTCTTCGTTTTGCAGTGCGTCATACCAGCGAACCTCTTCTTTTTCGCCACCATTTTGGACATGTAGGTGGCGTGGACATGAACATGACATTCAACTCGCGCCAAGAACTCCCAGTCTTCAGAATTAGGGATAAGAGTCGCGCGGAGTTAGTCACAAAAGCTTCTCCCGAAACTCTTAGGACATTGGTTACGGACGCTAAGTTTGAGCACACGAACCGTAAGCCAATAGTCAAACCTGGGTACCTCTTCGGGGACTTCGTTAACTTTGATGCCGACACCGCTTATGACGAAAACTATAAGTGGCTGCGGAAAGTTGGGGACTGCAACCTTTTCCTGCCCAACATGGAGAGAATGTTCCCCATATCTTATTTCTAATGTGCATCCGTCCCCAGGCGCATGGATTGGTCCCTAGTTAAGGATCAAGATGGGGTTGCTCTTGGAAATTTGACTTTCCACGGGGTCCGCTCGGCAGGTTATGGTCGACAAGTGACTGCTTTACGACCAGGTTTGTTTGCTAAAGAGTATCCCCTTGGCGAGGTGGCTAGTCCAGCGAAGACTTTTGTCAGGAGGTTTATAGAGAAGAAAGGGGAGTTTCCCTCGCAAGGATTTAGAACTCCTGGCTGGGTTCATTCTCCAGTGTCAGGGTGGTGGACCCGGATGACCAAGTTTGTTTTGGACGAACTGGATGCGCCTCTCTCCCAAGCTGGTTTGAAGGTTCCTGTGCGGGCCACTAAGTTTGGAATCGTTCAGAGCCACTTTCACTTTTTCTCCATACTGGAGAAGTATAACCCTGATACTTGCACTTTTTTCACTCCTGTGGGGGAGTTAGGCTTCGCTCTTCACGAGATGCACGAAGTCTCGGGTCTTCTTCTTGGAGATTTACCGTATGAAGAATTCGTTCCGGGATCAGCGGAACTCCAACTTTTAAAGAAGGCCAGCCCCGAGGTTTATGACACTTTATGGGAAGTCATGTGTCACTTCCACATCTGTATGCAGCTGACGGGGGCCCGCGGAAGCGGCATTAAACAGGTGTCTTGGGCGGAATATCTATTCCAGAACTTGGGCAATAAGGGAGGCTTAGTGACCCGATTGCCTGCAAGCACTTTAGAGGAGGTTCAGGCTAGGATTGATGATGCTACCTCCCACTACACCAATGAGGCCAAGGAAGATGTTTTCCCGGCCCATACAGAATTCAAGAGTTTTCATTATCAAGCTCTGCTCCCTATCTCTGATACGGCGCTTTTGGCTGGGTATTTGATGCTGTGGCTCAAGCGGTGTGTCGTCCCTACCAAGCCGATCGATGCTCTCGCTATTGAGGTAATTTACCCCGCCGTCCTTCTAGCCCATGGGAGGCATGTGAGCCTTCTCAATGCTATGGTGGGTTGTCTACAATTCGGATTACGGGAGTTGACTTCGGACTTCGTTGATACTACAGAGATAGAATCCGAGGGTCGCAAGACTTTCAAGACTCCCAATCCTAGGGTGCCAATGCCATATACCTATTTGATGGCTTGGTACGTGCTACACTGCTCTTCGTTGATGAGTGCAGCCTCTGCCCCAGGAGATTCATTCATCCCATTCGTGCAGAGATTAGAATCTGCAAAATGGGAAGGGGGATACATGGTTAGGATTCGCCAAATCCTAACGCGAGACACCAACTTCCATATCTACCGATGTTTCCCCGATTTTGAGGGCGGTATCTACGGTGCGGAATATCAAGACGTAGCAGGCCTTAATGGATTCACTCAGCTCAACGGAGGTGTTTTCCATTGGCTTCTCTCCATTAGGCCAGGCTACTTAGTCTTCCGGCAAGGCGTCAACTGCTTCGTCGAGCCCTACCAACCTTATAGGTTTGCCCGGCAGTTTGGGTACGACCAAGTGTACGTCGGTAACCCTCGTCCTCAACTATCGATCGTGGGCAACTTGTATGAAGGAGCTAGGGCCTGGTATTATTCTGTAGCAGGTTGTACCAAGGCCGTTTTCAGGCTTCCCCACAAAACTGCCAACTCCTACACCTCCATAAGCTTCTGTAATTGGTATCACGCAGCGTCTCAGATTCCCAATTACAACATAAATTCATCGTGCCTGAAAGAGATCAGGCACATGTATTCCTTGAGGAGGGGGTCAAAGACGTCCCGTTTGAGAGGGATTGATGAGTTCTTAGCCGTTGAGAACCAGCCTGCTGAGCAGGAAGAGGAACAAGGAGTTGAGCCTATTCAGTCGGAAGAGCAACGAGCGGTTAATCTCCCCGTGACTAGAGCAGCTGGGAAGAGAAAACTCTCTGCGGATGAAACCAGCAAATATGACAAACAGATTCGTCGGAAGTTGCTGATTGATCCACCTCCCGAAGGCCAACAAAAACCCAAGTTGATGGCTGAGGCCATCCGGGCTGCTGTGGATGAAGAACAATAGGAGTCATCTGTGGCGGGCCTGCCACATAAAACTGGACTTCGCTCCCAGGGGCCAGCCCTATCCGGCGAAGCTTCTTCTTATCATCCTCCTGAGGACGAGGAGGATGAGTTAATGACTGCAGATGCAGAATCTGCTCCAGTGATGGATCTTCCTCCGTCTCCTGTATCGGAACCAAGGGGTCTTGAAGAGAATCCATCACCTTCTCCTTCAACTTTAATGTCACAAGCCGGTGACTTAATTCCTAGTCCTACCACAGGACTTATGACTAAAACAGCCGTTGGCACAAACCTTCCTGGGTCTTCAGCTACTCAAGAAGACGAAGAACGAGTTGATTATGAAGGCTCCTCGATCGGCGGTGAAGCTGACGAAGATAAAGATGATGAAGGTGCTGAAGTTGGCAACTTGCCGGGCGACGACGCAGAAGATGAGGAGCGCGATTCAATGGAAGACATAACTCTTTTTGACGATGCTCCCAAGGCTCCGTCTGATAAGGCATCTGGCTATACGTCTTTTTATCTCACCGGTAAGCTTAGTTTGTTTCGCCTTATCCCGCACGCTTTTTCCGCATTCCGACCGTTTTTTCGTGCAGGTTCGCCAACCCCTGGGACTACTTCGGCTGCTCCTTTAGAACAAGAACCTACGCCGGCGTCGGCCCCTTTACAAGAGCAACATACACCTGGCTCTCCTCCGGCAACTGCTTTGCCTACAGCATTGCCCGAGACCACTGTTTCATCTGTTACGTTGCCTGAAACCACTGCAGCAACTCCTCCTCCAGAACAGCCGGTCGTACAGGTATCGGCTTCTTTGCCGGTGCAAGCCTTATATGACTCTTCTGTGGTGGCCACTTCACCAAAAGCGGTGATGAAGATCTCACTTGCTCCGACAGAGGCTGGGCCAAGCTCGTCTCAAGCGAAGGCATTGATGGCCCTGACCTCAAGCCCTTCGCAATTGAATATTTCGATTGCTTCTGCAGCTTCGGCACCGGGATCGCCTACTAGCCATCGTCTTGACGCACCAACCTCAGCTGCTGAAGGGGTATCTTCAGGTGCGACCGTCAGGCTTGCTAATGCACCTAAGTTCCTTCAGATATCTTTAGTGTATCTAAACACTCTTGCGAAGACGGTGGTTGAGTCTCTGATGAATGGTCAAGGGACCCTAAATTCCTTTCGACCTCTCCTGGAAGCAGGCTTAAACAATATTAAGTGTGTGGGCAAACCTCAATGGTTCGAGCGCTGCTCAGAAATCATCCTCCGTTTGGAGGAGAAATTACAACGCTTCGAGACCATGGGTCACAGCGACCTCCAGCCACAAATTGTATCAACTCTGGCTAATCTTCAAGTTGCCGAAGTGATACAACGGGAATCACTGGAGCGGGACTTAGCTAAGAAAGAGCGCCAGGTTGCGGAGCTTCGTGAGCGTAATATTCAGAAGCGAGAAGAATTAGAACGCTCGACTACTTCTCTGAATTCGCTTCGTGATAGACTCGTTGAAGCCGAGGCTGAAGTCTTACGCTTAAAGGCTGAAGTTTCTCGTGAAGAAGGCGTCGTCAATATCCTCAGCACCCAGAATGAAAACAGTGCTTTGGAGTATCATTCGCAGGACCAAGCCCTAGAACAGGCCAAGAACAAAGTGGCGGCCATCATCACACCGAGTGCGGATGAACTCCGGGCCAAGGCGGAAGCTATGGTTCGAGCTAATCACGAGAAAGAATTAGCTGAGCTCAAGACTCAACTTGCAGCTTTTGATTTGATGCATGAGTGAATTTAGTCTATCTTTTTTTTTATGTTCTTTTGATAAGAACAAGTTTTGTCTTGTATCACTTTCTTTTGGCTTTTGAATAAAAAGTGATATTGATCCTCTAGTGTTCTTTGCAATTATTATGTTTTGATTTTTTAGACAACAAATTACAAAGAATACTCAGAAATTTTCTATCGTAAGATAACTCTAGAAAATTTTTAACTGTTAGGGATAAATACTTGATTATTCTCCCAGAATCGAGTTGCAAAGCAGAATCCTTCCTGTGTTATTTTGGTGTTAAACACTGAAAGAAGTCCATAAGTGCCAGAAATATAGTTCTGACTTGGTAAGGGGAATATTGCGATCAGGGCAATTTTGAGGGCTTATCGCTCTATTGGGAAGAGTCGATAAGTTGATAGTGTTGCGATCGGAGCAACTTTGAGGACTTATCGTTCTATTGATGAGAATCGATAAGTTGGAATTGTTGCGATCGGAGCAACTTTGAGGACTTATCGTTCTATTGATGAGAATCGATAAGTTGGAATTGTTGCGATCGGAACAACTTTGAGGACTTATCGTTCTATTGACGAGAATCGATAAGTTGGAAGTGTTGCGATCGGAGCAACTTTGAGGACTTATCGTTCTATTGATGAGAATCGATAAGTTAGAAGTGTTGCGATCGGAGCAACTTTGAGGACTTATCGCTCTATTGGGGAGAGTCGATAAGTTGATTTTGTCAGAGGTGTAATTTTAACGTGACGTCTGTGGGGGGTTGAAATTCCTTTATGTCTTGCTGGGGAAAGTCACAAAGTATTCTCATCACTGGAGTGAGGAATTTGAACAAGATTTCGGATAGTTTTGTTACTCCACAGAAAGGAGTTGATAAACTGGTTATTTATTGCCCTGTTGGAGAGAGCTAATAAATTAACAATAATCTGAGTGATTTCGAGGACTTATCGTTCTGTTGATGAGAATCGATAAGTGAGTTCCAACAGAGGAGTTATAATCATATTGATAGTGATAATAACTAGATTCAATCTCTGTTAGGATAATGACCATCTGATGAGTCGAGGAGATACAGAGTTTTGACTCTGTTGAAAAGAACCCATGAACTTAGAGGCTAAGTATCGAAGATGGACTCTTCATTTGGAAGAGTTATAACGCTAAGGTGACCTTCGCGTTTGAAGTATGAAACGCTAGTCTGAGCCCAGCGTTTGAACGCGGGTGTGAACCTCGCGTTGAGATTAAAGTCTTAACTGACTTTAAAAGATTTACTTTTTTTTAAAAAAATGGTTGGGATTCTTTTTAAAGTCCCTAACCATCTCAACAACTTAACAGTTGTTATAAATAGACCTGAGTGGTCACATCAAGAGTCATTCGACTCTTTCTACTTTCGGCTATTTCCAAGAACGAGAAATCTCGTTTGACTTCGGCGAGATCTCCGACGAACTTCGTCTTTTTCGTTCGAAAACGCCTTCTCCGATCCACTGTGCTGATGGCGCCACGGAGGATGGGCTCAAGCTCCAAGAAAGTCGCCAGAACGACTTCCGAAACACCATCGATTGAGGACGCTGGCGGTGTTCTTGTTCCCGCGGGGATTTCATCGTCGTCTCCACCGCCGCAAGGACTTCCCTGTCGTGGTAAGTGCAAACTAAAAGAACTTGCTTTGGCAAGTTTTCTGAAAACCCTAGATGGGTTCTTGATAACGAGGAAGATGGCTCGTTTTGATCGGATGAAAACACGGGGTTGGGATACCCTTTGGGTCCGACCCTCGCTTTCCAATTCTTCAACACGGGGTTCGTCCCTCGCGTTTGAGACTTTCTGACGCGATGCTCGACCCTCGCGTTGGTGATTTCTGACGCGATACTCGACCCTCGCGTTGGTGATTTCTAACGCGATACTCGACCCTCGCGTTGGTGATTTTGACCTGAGACTTAAACCCTTTGTGTTTTGGGGTTCTATCTTTATGTCGATGGCTCGCTTATAGCTGCTAACATCTGCTTTTTGATTGTGCAGTGCTTTTTCCAAACGTGTCGCTTTCACAAGAGCATCGTTTTGGGTATCTTGGCGGACCTGATGTGAATGAAACTTTCAGTCTTCAAAACACAGTTCCGCTTTGTACTTTCGCTGACTCGGAGAGAACAGACATGATTATATCTCCTCGATGTTCCACTCTTAGAGTCTTGATCACCGACTTAGACGTGGAGACCCCTGCGGGCCATGCTCAGTTTCCCAAACCGGCATTCATATTCGGAGATCGAATATCCATCGATGATCACCTCATACATGCAGAAGACTCGAAGCTATTGCGGAAAGTTGATAATCGCTACTTCTTCCTTCCAAACATGAAGAGGATGTATCCCCTCTCCTACTTCTTGAATGCAAGCCGTCGTCGGAGTCTGACTTTTGACATAGTCAAAGAGAAGGAAAATGTGTCGTTCGGATCTGGTCGACGGGCTCGTACACAAATCGGAGGGCAGCTTAAGGGATTGAGACCTGGTTTATTTGAGAAGAAGGAACTGGTTCAGGAGATGCCACGCCCAGCGAATATTTTCATTCGCCAGTTCCTTGCGACTCAGGGTGAATTTTCTACCCAAGCGTTCAGATCCCCTGGGTGGGTTTGTTCTGGAGAAGGAGGTTGGTGGACCCGCATGATTGACTTCGTTCTTGAGGAGCTTAAGGAGTCACTCACTCAATCGGGTCTCACAATTCCCGTGTTAGCTACTCGACGGGGAGTTGTGCAGAGCTTCCATAATTTCTTCGCTATGTTAGAGAAATATAACTCGGACAGTTGCACATTTTTCACACCTGCAGGAGAGTTAGGTTTTGCTCTTCATGAGATGCAAGCGGTGTCAGGATTGCCACTTGGGAAAACACCCTACGAAGAGTTCATCCCTACTACCGAAGAGCTTTCTCAGTTGAGGTTGGCGCACCCAGAAATTTATGCTACTTTCTGGGAGTTGATGTGCCACTTCCACATATGTGCTCAAATCTGTGGGACGCGTGGGGGAGGCATCATGCATACCACGTGGGCGGAATACCTCTTTCAGAATTTAAACCGGAAAGATGTAGCCGTGTCTCGTGTTGCAGCCATCTCTCCCAAAGAAGCCAAAGCTCGGATTAAGGCTTCTAATGCCATCTACAAAACAGAGCATGTAGAGGAGGATTTTGAGGCTGGTGTTGAGTTTGAAAGTTTCCACCACCAGGCTACAATTCCTATTTCTGACATGACTCTACTTGCAGGCTTCTTTATGGTTTGGTTGAAACGGTGTGTAGTGTCGTCGAGACCAATAGAAGCGATCCTGGCTGAGGTTGTATATCCAGCTGTTTTGCTGGCACATGGGAGACCCGTGAGCCTCCTCACTGCCATGGTCGGCTGTATTCAAAATGGCCTAAGGATGTTAACCTCTGATCTGCTCGGCACCTTGATGGTTAAGGTTGCCAGGAAGAAAGCCGGGAAGAACCCCCAGCCACGCATACCAGTGCCGTATACGTACTTGGTGGCCTGGTTCGTGCTGCATTGCCCCTTCTTGATGACGGGAGTATCGGAGAGTGCTGATGCTTACATCCCCTTCATACAGAGATTAGAGTCGGCCACGTGGACATATTCTTACATAGTTAGGGCTCGACAACTCCTATCTCGGGAAGATAGTTATCGGATTTTCTGTTGTGCTCCTGATTTTGACGGAGCTGACGTGAAGGATGCCCGCTTCCTGGACTTGCTCTTTGAGGGCTCGTCTTCTTTGGAAGAAGGCACATTCAACTGGCTTCTTATGATCAGGTTGGGCTACCTGGTCTTCCGCTTGCGGGAGAAGTGCTTTATTGAACCTTACGTGCCTTCTCGGTTCGCTAGGCAATTCGGATATGACCAGCTTTATGTTGGCAATCCTAACTCGGCATTGGCTCATGTTGGGAATTTATATGAAGGAGCTCGTACATGGTACTTCTTTTTCATCGGGGGAACCCATGCGCAATTCACTCTACCCAATTCACTGCCTGGCTGCTCTACTGTTGCCGATTTCCGCAGCTGGTACGAAGAAGTTTCCCAAGTCACGGGGTATGATATTTACACCTCTTGCATAAGTGAGATTCGGGAATTGTATCGTTCGAGGAGTCATTCTTCCAGCACTCGTTTACCGGGGGTAGAAGAATATCTATCCTGCGAACAAGAAGCATCTGGGGCTGTCGAAGCTCCTAGGAATTTATCTGCCATCGAGCCTCCCAAGGAAGAAACTCCTATGGAGATCGAAGAGGAAACACCGATTGCTGACTCTCCCGAAGAAAAACCAATTCTAGAATCGCCTGCTCTTTAACCTCGTCTTCTGAGATCGGGTAAGAAGGCACTTTCTGCTGCTGAACAAGGCGAGTATGACAGGAGAGTGCGTAAACGACTGCCTGTCGTAGCCAAAAATTCAAAGAAGACCAAATTGATGGGAGACGCGATACGATCAGCACATGCTGCGTCTCCTGAAAATAGAGAGGACATTACGCTTCCCACCGCTCCTCCAAGTCTTGAAGCAATAATCGGTGAGCAAGAAGAGGATATCTTAGGCTCCACGTCAGAGATGATCAAAAAATTCTTATCTGAAGCCCCGCACACCTCTACTCGCACTGATTATGCGAACTGCTTCGTTTATCCGACCGCTCCACCCCCAAGTTCTGAGACACTGAGGGAGCTCATCGAACAATTGGAACGTTGGATGCAAATGACCATTGACGTTGTCAGTCTCGGGGACGTAAGTTACAAGGTTTTTGAACCTCATTTGCTGGAATGCTTAGCTAAGATCAAGCATCAGGGCGATAAAATATGGACCGAGAACTGTCGTGAGAGCCTCATTATCTTAGAATATGAGCTGGAATTCCTCTCCATGCTGCAACGTGACGACATAGGCCCAGAAGTGGATCGGGCTCTTTCTGAGGCCAAGGCTTCGAAGGCACAACAGCAAGAGGTTCTTCAGAAGAGTTTATCCGAAACGGAACCTCGTCTTGCTCACCTGCGTGATGAACACGCCCAAGTACAGAGGGACATGGGCAACCTCGCTGTGGGTCTCCGGGATACTACAGCAGAACTTGCTCGAGCTGGTGTTGAAGTCCCTCAGATAAATGCTCAGCTAGCTGATGGTGTGGAGATTCTAAAAGGATTCGCTGGTTATTGCGATGGACTCTTCAAATGCTATTGCGACGAGATTGTTGCTGCCGATAAACTTCGGCGAGAACTTGCAGAAGCAACGCCTAGTGAAGAGGAACTCAAGAGCAAGATAACTGAAGACATCAGAAAGGGTCGCGAGGAAAATATATCAGCGCTGAAATCTAAACTCAAGTCTTTCAGATTGATGAGCCCCGATGTTTAGGGTTTGCGCTATTTTTGGTGGAGGGATAAATTATATCATTTTCCTTTCAATTGCTTTCACTTTTGTATTCAGATTAACAATATTGAATGGAAATGACATCATTTTGGTTTTCATTATCTCTTTTGTTGAAATATGATTCAAGACAATGAAAAACATAGTGTCAACTCAATATAAAAACGAAATTCTCCTTATTATCATTTATAAAACAATTCTAGAAAATTTCAATCGTCAGAGGTGTAGTGTTAACTTGACGAGATACAAAATAGAGTTACACTATAAATAGGCAACCCCTAGCCTAATCTAGCTGGGGATTAGGGGGCAACATGATTCACGGGAAATATCTCTTTAGGAATTTCCCATTGATTGGCATCATGAGCCTGTCTCCTTGTTGATTGATGAGGCGATATGCTCCGTTCAAATAAACTGAGTCTATTACGAAGGGCCCTTCCCATTTAGGATTGAACTTCCCTTTGGTTTTGTGTGTCATCACCATGGGTCGTTTGTTGGCCAAGACCAAATCGCCTTTCTTGAAAGTTCGTTCCTTAACCTTTTTATTGTAGGCTTTGGAAATCCGAGCTTGATAGAGTTCGATCTGCTGCTTAGCTTGAAGTCGTTTGTCATCTAGGGATTCAAGTTCTTGCAGGCGCCGTTGATGCTTTTCTTCTTCTGTTAGCCCCGTCGTGATAGCGACTCTCAGAGAAGGAATCTGAATTTCTAGTGGTAATACGGCTTCACAGCCATATACCAGCGAGAACGGTGTAGCTCTCGTAGGGGTCCTCACCGTTGTGTGGTAAGCCCACAAACATTCGCCGAGTCTTTCATCCCAATCACGTCGACTCTTGGAAACGAATTTCTTGAGAAGTTTCACAATGGTTTTGTTAAAGGCTTCTGCAAGACCATTCGCCGGCGGGTAATATGCCGTAGATGCAACGCTCTGGATCCTGAATTTGTCACAAAACCTCTGGAACCCAAAACTAACGAATTGCGTCCCATTGTCATGAACTATCCGCCTCGGGACTCCAAAACGGTAGACAACATGGTGTTTGACGAATTTAATTACGTTGGAAGTTTTGACTTCTTTCAACGGGATTGCCTCCGCCCATTTGGAGAAATAAT
>BQKN01024028.1:0-13089 GCA_022839385.1 Asparagus kiusianus
AATTTGATCGTATGCATGTCCCTCGGTTGGTCGGTGGCGGCTCTGTATTCTTAAAAAAATTTAGATGTTGCATGAATTAGACTTAAGATTGGCTTAGTGCTCATAAAAGTCTAGAAAAAAGAAACACAGAATAACTTGATGTCCTGGTCTACATAATAACTAATATTGGGTTAATACAAGGTCTTGTATTATAAGGGATTATCTATTTATTAGCATTAAAATTTTTAGATTCTCTGATGTCTTAACAGAGATTTATATATCTCTGTTACATATGCTTGTAAATCACTGTTCAATGTGCTATTACAATATAGAGAGATGGGTACGTCTAAAAAGATTCAAGGTGATGAACTCGGTAAATTTGTGTGGACCCAATTGACTCAAAAGGATTAAATCTTTATGAGATATGAGACTAGTAATATTTAATCGTCTATAATGGTACTCTCTATCTGATGTGCGAATAATTCTCACCCCATATCTTTCAAAACTAAACATCATTTGGACTGAATGGATGCGAGACACAATCTATGGTGTTTGCCTTTACTCGGATCTAGTCAAGTCCAATTAGAACCTAGAACATATTGCTAACTTGTGCCGAAAACAAAATTAGCTAATGAAAACGGCGTCTCAACCGTTTTGCAGATGAACATATAATTACACAGCCCTCCGCAATATGTGAGTGCATGTACTCCTGAGGAAATTGTAACACGTGTAAATGTACAAACAATCGAGAGATAACATTGTTTTGAATAAACAATCGAGAGATAACATTGTTTTTGATATTAAGTGGTCATGCTAATATAAAAGTAAGTAAAATTACATTAAGAATCTTATCATAACCATCTCTATAGAAATGTGGTGACATTTTCAAACTAACCTTCTAACTTCCAGTACATGATATATATCTCCCCTTTCTATGAGGATATTATGATAGAATATGCACTTATTAAATTTGCACCAGATATCATTACATGAAACAACTATTTATGTGCGATTTGTTTTTGTACTATTCTATTTTAAACATACCGAACAACATTTAAACTTGAAAATTTGCATTACTTACACACGAATGATCCACTTTAGATACATCATAAATATCAATCTTCTTTTGCCTAGTCATGACGTAAAATTTTACTTGAAAAAAGAACATTAGAAATGAGATCAGACATGAAAGCTATGATAATAGTTATTTGGAAGGAATTCAAAGGTCAAGAATAGGATTTAGAATACATTCTTTAATGCCAAATTAATAGAGCAATTGTAATACATAAAGGATATATATGTAATTCTGTAAATTACATCATATAAATACAGATATTAGCTCCTCTGTTAGGGTATGCCAAAACCTTAATTCCTTTTCCACCTGTCTTCTCTTCTTCATAATATCTCACATGGTATCAGAGCTCTAGTAAAACCCTAGCCATCTTTCTCCTGAGAGTACTATTCATCATCCAAGAGCACACTGTTCATCGCCGTGTGTACTGTTCACCCGAGAGCGCTCTGAAATCATAACAATCCCAACAACTCATGGTGTTCTCGGCATCATCCTCCATGACTTCATCTTCTTCAACTTCCTCGAGTACAACAACCACCTCAACTTCGACTTCTTCTTCGAGCTTCTCAGGGAATCGGACTTCCTCCTTCCCTGTTTCTTACACATTGATCCTGATGACTCCAATTCCATCTCTTCAATCCATGGAGGTTTATTTGTGCAAGACAAAAGTTATTACGGATTCACTTGCTACGATTAATTCCCCTTTGAGCGATAACGAGCTCCTGTAACACACACTCTTTGGTTTGAACTGTGATTATGAATCATACATCACAGTGGTTACCTATTTTGGCAACAACATCACCTTTGATGATATCCATTCCAAGTTAATCCTCTATGAACAACATGTTCGCTATTTTAAGGAATGAGATCCTGATGTTCCTTCCTATCAAGCTCTTGCCGCCGCATATCAACTTCAGGTGGCTCGAGTGCTACATCTGTTACTGTAACGTGGGGACACAACAGTGGCCCCCTTCGGCCTCGGGTGGCTGGCACGGTTGTGGATTGTAGCAAGGCAATAGTGGTCGAGCTTTCTGTGGTAGTCGCTGTTGTACATCTTCAGGTGGCCGTGGTTTCTATGGCCAGCACAAACAATGGGTCCTCACCTGAATCATGTGCATGGTAATATCTTCCTTAATTGTTCTGATATTATTGACTCTACTACTTCTAATTCCAAGGATTTTGCTTCTAACTCGGCCTCTAATGGAATATTGTGCTCTTGTCCATCAACAATTGTTTGCCAACTTTGTTTTAGTCCAGGTCGCATCGTTGCATCTTGTTCCCATTTTCTTTCTCAAGGGGGTACTCCAGGTTCAATTTCAAGTCCTCACACTGCTCCATTGTTTGCTGCTATGTCTCATGGCGATGCTAATGAAGCCTTGTGGTATCCAAATTTCACCGCGTCTTCTCATATGATACCGTTTGAAGGTATATTTATACCGGTCAAACTAAAGTCATAGTAGGAAACGATAATCTTTTACCTATTGCTAATATTGGTGATGTACATTTAAATTCTTCTGCCACGTCGCTTCGTCTTAATTCTGTATTTCATGTTCTTAAGTTAAAACACAATTTAGTATCTGTCAAACACTTATGTGATGATAATAATTATGTGGTTAATTTTGACTCCTTTTCCGTGTATGTTAAGGACAAAACCACAGGGAAGGTTCTTCTTCAGGGTTCCACTAGAAACAGTGTCTACTCACTTTCCTCTTCCGTTGAGTCTGATTCTACCACAGCTCTCATTTCTTTGACTGATAAAGGAGATATATGGCATCATCGCTTAGGTCATTGTGGTGGTCATGTCTTAAATCAGCTTAGGTCCAATAATGCATTGTGACGACAACAAACCTTGAGAATAAATGTGTTTCATGTAAACTTGGAAAATCGCATCGTTTACCTTTTTGTAATGTTGAGCATTCCTATAGTACTCTTTTATATTTGATTCATTCAGATGTTTGGCAATCACCAGTTCCGTCTAATTTGGGTTTTCAATATTATGTTTGTTTTGTCGGTGATTGTACTTGATTTACTTGGATATATCCTATGAAATTAAAATCAGAAGTTTTTACTCATTTTTTTCACTTTCAAAAGTTGGTTAAAAACTTGTTTTCTTATAAAATTTGGATGTTTCAGAGTGATGGTGGTAAAGAATTTGATAACAAATCTTTTAAATAACTTTTTCTAGAAAATATGATTTACTTTCGCAAGTCGTGCCCTAACACGCCACAACAAAATAGCGTGGCTGAGTGCAAACATTGACACATTGTTGAGATGGCACGTACTTTTTTGATTGATGCTTAATTGCCATCTTATCTTTGGGTTGATGCTGTCTATACGTCTGTTTTTGTGATTAATCAATTAGCTACTACTCTTTTAGATAACATCTCTCCTTATGAATGACTTTTTAAAAAGAAACCTCAATATGACTTTCTTCAAGTTCTTGGTTGTGAATGTTTTCCAAATATTTCAGCTCAGGTTACCAATAAATTTCAGCCTTGTTCTAAACGTTGTATTTTCTTAGGTTATGCTCCTCATTATAAAAGTTATCGTTGCTTCGATCCCGCTGTGGGCTATGTCTATGTTAGTCATCATGTTCGATTTTATGAGTCTATATTTCCCTATTCCACCTTTGTTGTTAACAAGTCACCTAATTCGTCTCCTCTTTTGTTCGTCACAAGTTCAGCCTTGTGTCCATCTACTTCTCCTCTTGAGTCCTCTCTCTCTCTCTCCACGTTTCTTGACATCTAGCTTCTCCCCTATGTCATCTCCTACCCACTTGAGTTCTCCTACATCCCTTCCTGTGCATTCTCTATTATCACACACAACACTTGTGCGCTCGCTATCTGAGCCTTCCTCAGCTTGTCTGTCACCTCTAAACCTAGCTGCCCATGCTAGTTCTCCTGCTGCAGGTGCACCACTGTTGGCTGCTCTATTGCTACCATCTCTGCTAGCTGGGGGTGCTGCATAGCCCCTCGTTGGTGCCGCACCGCCAGGGTCTCCAGTAGCTGTCGTGGTTGATTCCTCTCGGCCACAGGAACTGCAGTCAACGCTGATTTCTACTCTGGACGTGCCAGGTTCCTCGGCTGTTCCTGAGACAACCTCCTCTCCTCTATCGCACGAGCTTCCACCTCTCACTTCTTATCCACACCCTATGCTAGACTCGCTCTAAGTTGTGTATTTTGAAACCACGTCATCTATTATCGCTGCATACAACATTCCTTGCCTTTGAACCATCAAATTTTACACAAACTTCGAAAGATAAATCATGGGAAAATGTAATGGCAGAAGAATTTAATGCCCTCATCACTAATAGCACTTAGAAATTGGTTCCATTTGATGAATGAAAAAATTTGGTTGGTTGTAAGTGGGTTTACAAGATAATATATAATTTAGATAGTTCTATTGAGCGGTACAAAGCTCGTTTGATTGCTCAGGGTTTTCATCAGCAAGCTGGTATCGATTTTATGAAACTTTTAGCTATGTTGTCAAACCTACCACTATTCGTCTTGTACTGTCGTTGGTTATTTCTTTTGGTTGGGTTATTCGACAGTTTGATGCTAAAAATACCTTTTTGCGTAGTCTTCTTACTGAGGAGGTATACATGAAACAACCTCCTAGTTTTATTAATCCGAATTTTTCAAATCATGTTTGCAAACTTAATATAGCCATTTATGGTCTCAAGCAGCCTCCTCATGCTTTGTTTCGTCACTTTAGTAGTTTTCTTTTATCCCTTGGCTTCCATTGTAGCACAACTTATTCCTCCATGTTTGTTCATCATAGAGGCTCTGATATTATTGTTCTTCTTTTGTATGTTGATGACATTGTTCTTACAGGCAACTCTCCTTCTCTAATTTATCATTTTATTGGCTTATTATCTAATCAATTTGCCATGAAAGACCTTGGTGATATTCATTATTTTTTGGGAGTTCAAGTAACTCGTACGCCTGACATTCTATTCTTGTCTCAACATAAATATGCTCAGGACCTCTTACATAAATTTTATTTGCATACTCTTATTTGCCTGTGTACACCCATTGCTGCTAAGACTAATTTATCCCTTAATGATGGTGAGTTATTAGCAGATCCCTCTTTATATAGGAGCATGGCTGGTGCTTTAAAATAACTTACAATTATAAGGCCTGATATTGCATTTGTTGTTCATGTTGTTTTTCAGTTTAAGCATGCTCCTCGTACCACTCACCTCCTTGCTATCGAAAGAGTTCATAGATACTTGTAGGGCACGTCTGATCATGGTCTCTCTCTTCGGAAGGCAATTGGATCGACCCGTGTCATTGCCTATTCTGATGCTGATTGGACCGGTTGTCTTGACAACTCACGCTCCACCTCTGGCTATACGGTGTTCTTTGGCCCTAATCTCATTTCTTGGCATTCCAAGATGCAACCAAATGTGTTGATGTCCTCGACTGAGGCTGAATATCGCGCCCTTGCATACTCCGTTGCTGAGACGCTATGGCTCAGACGCCTCTTGGTTGAGCTCGGAATTGTTCTTCTCCATCCTGTGACTCTTTTCTGTGACAATATTAGTGCCACCTATATCTCGGCGAATCTAGTTCTTCATGACCGTAGCAAGCATATCAATGTCGATTATCACTTTGTTCGGGAGAGGGTTGCTCATGGTGATTTGGTTGTTCGATATGTTCCCACACAGCTTCAGCTTGCAAATATTTTTACTAAGGGATTATCTTCTCAAACATTTCTCTTTCTAAAGAACAATCTGTCTGTGTGTATTCCACCCCGTCCAGATGGGTGAGTGGAGGGAGGGGGGTAATAGAGCAATTGTAATGCATAAAGGGTATATATGTAATTTTGTAAATTAGCTCATATAAATACAGATATCGACTCCTCTCCAAACCCTAATTCCTCTACCATCTGTCTTCCCTTCATCATAATATCTCTCGCAAACTTTTGAAGATGCCAACCATCTAATAATTAAGAATTGTCTCATGTGCCAATCTCACAAGATCGTCAGTCGCTATATTAATCAAATTTAGAATTGATAGTAATCTAAACCCCGCATCTAGCAATTATTAGTTCTAGAACTAGACCTATTTGTTATTCTAATTAAAGCTCACAAGCCCACAGTAGCAAGACGCCGAGTTGCGCTTTAGTGCGGCAACTTGCTGCTGAATTTTTCGGTCCTGTCTGATCTCCTACGACTGGCGTCACGAGGCTGTGCGCTAATTCTACGCGTTAGTGAGGTTTGTTTCCTCTCTAAGACGTCAAAGTTGACTTCCGTCAGTAGCTGTAGTTTGAATAATAATGTCCAAGGGGACTCAATCAAGTGTCGGTGAATTTATTTTATGCAATATTTGGAAGTGAGTAATAGAGAATTAGAGATGCATGATGGATGGCAAACAGTTGGTTCCGTTGGTTGTTTTGACAAATTTTGGTATAATCAAAGTAAACCGTTCTGCTCTCAGAACCGAAGCGAACCGAACGGGTTGAAACTTGTTTGTTCTGTTTGCTATGCTGAGTTTTAAATTGCACTCCTACAATTAAGAAAATGTTATGAAATAATGTGGATGTCCATTTAATTTTCCAAGAAGTTGATATTCCCCTAGTACATTAATCTTCTTTCTAGAACAACAAAATGCATGTTCTTGAAAGACTAAGTTCATGATGAGTAAATAATATAATTCATGTATCATCATCTTAGTTTGTATATAAATAGAGGTATTTCTACCACACTTTGATATAGCAATGAAGAACGAATGAAATAAAATTTCTCTCTACTTCTCGTCTATCTTTTCTTCTCTACTTCATTAGTTTCATAACACGTTATCAGCACGAGACTCTACCATTGAAACAATCTTCTTCAAGTCCATTAGATTCATCATTGGGCACGTGTTGATATTTTGGATAAACTTTCGAGGTATAATTTCTCTTTCCAATTCAATTCATTTTTTACTATAACTAACCTTACAAAACAAGAATTTACGCCACTTGATATTTCTGGAAAGAACTACTTATCTTGGATGTTAGATGTTAAAATACATCTTGCTGCAAAAGGTCTTGAAAATACTATTGTGAAAGAAAATGAGACATCAAATCAAGATCGTGTCAAAGCTATGATTTTCCTTCGCCGTCATTTGGATGAAGGATTAAAAACTGCTAACTGTGAAATATCCACTTACTATGTGGAATAATTTGAAGGAGAGATTTGACCACCTAAAGTTGGCCGTGCTCCCAAAAGCTCGGTATGGCTGGATTTACTTAAGGCTACAAGATTTTAAATCAATTAGTGAGTATAATTCTGCAATGTATAAAATTACCTCTCAATTGCAATTGTGTGGAGAAAATGTCACTGATGATGATATGTTAGAAAAACATTCTCCACCTTTCATGCCTCAAATATGCTCCTGCAGCAGCAATATCGAGAGAGAGGATTTAAGAAATACTCTGAATTGATTTCATGCATCCTTTTGGCTGAACAAAATAATGAATTATTATTGAAAAATCATGAATCCCGACCTACTAGTTCTAGCCCATTCCCTGAAGTGAATGCGACTAAATCTCAAAATCATGGTCGTGGGCGTGGACATGGCCGTGGAGGAGGCCGAGGACATAGTCGTTATCGTGGACGAGGTCGTGGCAGATATGTGCCTTATAATCACATTGATCATAGTCGTGGAAGAAGACAAAACAACTCCCAGAAATAGGACAATAAATGATAAGAAAAGTGAAGAAAAGAAACATTATGAGAAAATTTGTTATCAGTGTGGAATAGAAGGCCATTGGTCCTGTACCTGTCGTACTGCAAAACATCTTGTTGACCTCTATCAGGCATCATTAAAAGGGAAAGGCAAAAATACAGAGATAAATTTTATTGATCAAAATAATGTTTATGATGATCTTGATGATATCACACACCTCGATGTAGCTGATTTCCTTGAGCAACCTGAAGTTACGAAATGATCACATGATAAATACCCGACATTTTGAATTTTGTTATTTTCGCATCTTTTATGTAATTTTCTTTATAAATTTTATAATTTATGGACTTTATTGATATTTACTTTTGTTTGTAATTTTTTTTGTCATTTCTTCCTGAAGAAGAAATGGATGCCAAATATTTGGGATCAAACAATTGTGATGATAATACTTGTCTCATTTATAGTGCTACTACACATACTATACTTAAAAACATAAAGTATTTTTCTCATTTGAAAATAGAGAAACAAATTTTAACACAATAAGTGGTAGAGCTAAATTGATTGATATGGCTCCGGAAGAGCTACTGTATTTCTCCCAAAATGAACTAAAATTGTCATAAATAATGCACTATTCTAGATATCTCAAAGAAATATGCTAAGTTTTAAAGATATCCCCCGAAATGGATATCATATCGAGATGATGAGACAAATGGTGAATACTTATTGATTACAAATACCATTTCTGAGAAGAAATGCGTATTAGAAAAGCTGTCTTCTCTATCTTCTAGTTTATATTATACAAAAATAAGTGCAGCTGAAATGTATCACCTTAAAGATCAGAAGTCTACTAATCCCAATGATTTTATGATTTAGTGTAATCGCCTTGGACATCCTGGTTCTATAATGATGAGGCGAATAATTATAAATTCACGTGACCATTCATTGAAAAATAAAAAAATACTAAATTCTAATGAATTCTCATTTGTTGCTTGCTCCCAAGGGAAGTTAATTGTTAGACCATCACTAATGAATGTGGGAACTGAATCCCCTGTATTTCTAGAATGAATTCATGGTGATATATGTGGGCCTATAGATTCACCATGTGGACCATTTAGATATTTTATGGTACTAATTGATGCATCAACAAGATGGTCACATGTAAGTTTATTATCTAGTCGCAACCTAGTGTTTGCGAGATTGCTTGCTCAGATAATTAAATTACGAGCACAATTTCATGATTATCCCATTAAGAAAATTTGTCTAGATAATGCTGGTGAATATTTATCACATGCCTTTGATGATTATTGCTAGTGTTGAACATCCTACAGCTCATGTTCATACACAAAATGGTCTAGCTAAATCATTTATTAAACGGCTTCAATTAATTGCAAGACCATTGTTAATGAGGTCTAAACTTCCTTTATCTACTTAGGGACATGCTATATTACATGCAGCAACACTTGTGAGAATTAGGCCTCATATTTATTCTCCCTTACAATTAGTTCTTGGTCACGAGCCCAACATTTCTTATTTAAGAATTTTTAGTTGTCCGGTATATGTTCCTATTGTACCGTCTCAACGTACTAAAATGGGTCATCAAAGAAGATTGAGATATATGTTGGGTATGAATCACCTTCTATAATTAAATATGTTGAACCATTAACAGGTGATTTATTTACTACAAGATTTGCAGATTGTCATTTTGATGGATCATATTTCCCGACATTAAGGGGAGGTAAAGATCAACCGAAAAAGGAAATTACTTGGAAAATATCATTAGAATTTTTTGATCCTCGTACAAAAGAATGTAAACTAGAAGTTCAAAGGATTATACATTAACAAAAAATTGCAAACTAATTACCGACCGCTTTTAGTGACTCTAGAAGAATTACTAAATAGCATATTCCAGCAAAAAATTCTCCGATTAAAATTGATATCCTAGAAGGACAAATTAAAAGTACTAACAAATCTAAAGCACGCCCGAAGTATGGTAGACCTCTTGGTTCCAAAGATAAGAATCCTCGAAAGAAAAGAGGATCGAATGATCAAAATATTGCTAATGACAAAATTCAACCTCCTGAAGAGGTCACTCCTGAAGAGCCAACTCCTGAAGAAAATGAAACTTCAATAAATTTTGTTATTATGGGAAAGAGTTGGAACCGAAGAGAAGTTATTGTCGATAATGCATTTGCATATAATGTACCACTTGATATTATGGAAGATGATGAGGATCATGAACCCAGATCGGTTGATGAATGTCAGCGAAGAAATGATTGGTCAAAATGGAAAGATGCGATCCAATCTGAATTAGATTCACTGTCTAAACGAAAAGTTTTTGGATCTGTAGTCCAAACACCTGAAGGTGTAAAGCCATTAGGATATAAATGGGTATTTGTGAGGAAAAGAAATAAGAAAAATAAAAATGTGAGATATAAAGCAAGACTTGTAGCGTAAGGATTTTCACAAAGACCGGGATTTGATTATGATGAGACATATTCCCTAGTAATGGATGGAATTACATTTAGATATCTTGTGAGTTTAGCAGTACATGAAAAACATGATATGTGTCTAATGGATGTAGTCACCGCTTATTTATATGGAATATTAGATAATGATATATATATATATATATATATATATATGAAAATCCCTGAAGGATTTAGCATGCCTGAAGCATGTAAATCAAATCTTAGAGAAATGTACTTCATTAAGTTGCAAAGATCTTTGTATGGACTCAAGCAATCTGGACGAATATGGTATAACCGTCTTAGTGAATGTTTAGTCAAAGAAGGTTATACAAATAACCATATATGTCCATGTGTTTTCATAAAGAGGAATGAGTCAAATTTTATGATCATTGTTGTATATGTTGATGACCTTAATATGATTGGAACTCCTGAAGAGATCCAAAAGGCGATTGAATATTTGAAGAAAGAATTTAAGATCAAAGATTTTGGTAAAACTAAATTTTTTCTTGGTTTATAAATTAAGCATTTAGAAAATAGGATTTTTGTTCACCAAACTGCTTATACCCAGAAGGTAATGGTTCTACATGGATAAAGCACATCCAGTAAGTACCACAATGGTTGTCAGGTCACTTGATCCTGCTAAGGATCCTTTTAGACCAAAAGAAGAAGATGAAGAGATTCTTGGTCCTGAAATACCATATCTCAGTACAATAGGTTCACTAATGTATCTTGCTAATTATACAAGACCAGATATATTATTTTCTATGAATTTATTAGCAAGATTTAGTTCATCTCCTACAAAACGACATTAGAATGGTATAAAGCATATTTTCGCTATCTCCAATGAACAATTGATCTTGGCTTATTTTATTCTTATAACTCTCGACTTGAATTGCTTGGATATGCTGATGCTGGGTATTTATCTGATCGGTATAAAGCAAGGTCTCAAACTGGTTATTTATTTACATGTGGTGACATCACTATTTCATGGCGATCTACGAAATAATCAATTGCTTCCATTTCTTTGAATCATGCTGAAATAATTACAATTCATGAGGCCAGTCGAGAATGTATTTGGCTAAGATCAATGATCAACTATATCCGGAAGAATAGTGGATTGTCTCCTGAAAATAAAAATCCTTTGACTATTTTGTTTGAAGACAATGCAGCTTGTATAGCTTAATTAAAAGGAGGATATATTAAAGAAGATAGAACGAAACGCATTTCACCAAAATTCTTCTTTACACATGATTTGCAAAAGAATGGTGAAATCGTTGTGCAACAAAGTCGGTCGAGTGATATTTTGGCAAATTTATTCACCAAGACATTGTCAACTGCAACTTATGAGAAATTGGTAAAAAATATAGGAATACGTCGGTTGAAAGATCTCAAATGATATTTGAATCAGGGGGAGAAACTAATACATAAGAATAGTGTACTCTTTTTTCCTTCACTAGGATTTTTTCCCACTGAGTTTTTTCCTAGTAAGATTTTAACGAGGCATATTCTTTGTGTAATGTTGGACATCCAAGGGGAAGTGTTATGAAATAATGTGGATGTCCATTTAGTTTCCCAAGAAGTTGATATTCTCCTAGTACATTAATCTTCTTCCTAGAATAACACAATGCATGTTCTTAAAAAAGACTAAGTTCATGAATGAGTAATTAATATTATTCATATATCATCATCTTAGTTTGTATATAAATAGAGGTATTCCTACCTTACTTTGATATAGCAATAAAGAACGAATGAAATAAAATTTCTCTCTACTTCTCGTCTACCTTTTCTTCTCTACTTCATTAGTTTCATAACAGAAAATGAGTTATTTTAATCCAAAAGAAAGTTGCAAATCCAAGAAACCAATGAAAGAAAAATATAAAATAAGTCATTGATAGAAAATGATGCAAATTACTCAATGTAATAAACAATTTACGAAAAAAATAGAAGAAAAGTTGTGGACGAATGAAAGGAAAGAAATTATATATTTTCAACAGTTGAGAGAATGGTCGGTTTGATTAGTTTGAGTTGAATTTTTTTGGAACCGAACTGAGCGAAACATCTTCTAAAAGAAAACTGTTAAAATTCAATCAGTTTAGTCAGTTTGAACAGATTAGTGCTCACCCCAGTTGCGTGCCTGTAGAACCCCGTAAATTTTATAATGAATATATTGAGCTACTAGTGATAAACATTTCTTTTGAGATGAATAACCATATATATGTTAAATAAATGTGATAAATAGTGTTTGGGAGCCTAGCAAGAATTTCTATGTTAGAGAAAACAAGTGGTTTGATCAGTATGGCAATCAGGCATAGCAGGCAGTTGTTCTGCTGTGCGGTCGACCGCGATGTGCGCGGCGGTCGACCGCACAGCAGTCGGGCACACAGGAGACTTTTCTCCTGCTGTGCGGTCGACCGCGCTGGGCGCGGCGGTCGACCGCACAGCAAGCGGAGAGTTTTTCTGTGCTGGGTCTTAATGGGTTTCGGGTCGGGTTCGGGTCGGGTTGTGGGGTTAGTATATATACTAATTTACCCAAGAGAGCCTCATTTTTCATCTGAACCAGAACCCTAGCCTCTCTCTCTCCCCCTCAAACCCTAGTTCTCACTTCTTGGTGATTTGGGAGAAGCTTGGAAGGGATTTTCAGCAAATTTTTGGTGGATTCAGCGAAGGGATCATCACCCTTCAGATCTAGGGTTTCATTCTCATCAGAGGCGAGTAACATCTCGCCCAACTTCACCCCTTTTTGTTTTATGCTTAAATTTGGGTTTTTATCTGGTTTTAATGAGCCTAAATTGTATTTTTGGTAGATAGAGTAGACCCTTATGGCATAATATGTGAGAATCATGCATTTCAGTTTTTAAAAGGTTCACTAATGATTTTAATGGATGAGATCTCGATC
>BQKN01024065.1:0-22295 GCA_022839385.1 Asparagus kiusianus
TATTTCAAGTTTAGTAATGCCGTCAACATCAATCGCATGTAGCCGTTGTAACTCATGAAACTAAAGTTAAACCTCATCGACCATCTTCTTGAATAGTTTAGTACGTACAAGACCTACGATTGATGTTAGAAGGCTAAGCTAATTCTTCAACGGAGCAAGAGTGCGAACAGACAAGCCTTTCTAAATAGTCAAAGTGGATTCAACATTTCGGTTGAACAGTTTCGCTAAGCTCTGGATCAGGATTTGAATATCCAACTCAATCAAATCATCGGAGGTAGAAGATTGGGGAATTTCCATATGGCTTGAAGGACCCACTCCTTGAAAAACTACCAATGCATCCGTGGTTGAAGAGGTTGGCAAACTTTCATCTATTCACCGCCTGATATGAGGTATGGAGTGAGTGTGGCCAAACGCTAGAAACATCTACCTGGATAGAAACCACAGATGTCACCTCAGTGGATGGGACGACAGGTCTCACAACCAATATTGTGGTCATTGCCGTAGGCACAGCTTCAATACTAGTAGTCGAGACCTCTCGCTCATCAAACACATCTGCCGCTATGATTGGGTCCTTGTCAAATCGAGGTCCAGAACTTGTCAACACTACCCTTTCAACTCCTATCAAAATCAGATAAATTAATGCATCATCTTCTTCTTCAGATGACTCGGGAATAACAAATCAATGTTGCGCTACTAAAACAGATACATGTGCAGGATTGAATATCATATCAATGGTTGGATTAGACTTTAAGACACCAGAAGCACTATCGAACTCAGCCACAAGCTCAAACTCGCCACCAGTGGGAATAGATATAGGAGCCGCTCCACCCATGGTCCCTAGTTCGGGTAGATTATCTGCTAGAGACATAGCAAAGCGTCAATCATTGAAGAAAAACATTATGCAAGATTAGTCAGAGCAAAGCGTCAATCATTGCCAATGTTGCCCTCAAAGGCCGCATTGTTAGGCTCAGCAAAATAGGTGTCAGAGTCATAATCCACATTCTCCTCATCATCTGGGTTTTCTTGATCGAGAATAATGGGCTCTTTACCTGCATATAAGAAGCGCATGTCAACCAGATGCATTTCAAATGACTCGATACAAGAATATTAGTACCATCTGAAGGTTCAATTATACGTTCTCGTGTCAGAATTACGAAGATTCTTCCCTGATCCTTGCAAAGCCCTTAGGTACGGGCTTAGGTTCTGAAGGCTCCAAACGGTGCTTCTTGGAAGGCTATTGTGGCAGATGAGTTTGCAATGGCTTTTTTCCCTTGTTCCCTCTTCCCCTACCAGGTTCTCTCGGCGAATCACAGATTCAGACAGTTCCCATATCCTAACACCAATTGTTCTTTGAGGAGTAGGATGTCCTCTCAGTGCGTACCAATCTGTTCGCGGGAAAAATCGTTGCTTTCTTCATTGATTCCATTGCTATCTTAAATAACAGTTTATCGGTTACAAAGATCCGGTCTTTTTATAAGATCCGCTTACAACGAAATCAAATAAAAAAAAGAAAAATTACAACTTTCCTTCTAAGTCGAACGAATCACAAGCTCCTGTTTTGCGGTCACTCGCTTGCGTGGGTTCTTTGCCTGTGCCGGGGTTTATCCGTGGACCACCGCACGATCTAGATCCGGTCGGATCTACGCAGTATGACGGGTATTATTTCGCCAAGGAAATAATAGCCGAAGTAATCGAAATCGACCAAGCGAAATCGATACTCTTCTCAGGATCAAAGACCAAGCTTTGATCCGGAGGATGACTGCGTAGATCTGAGATCCGGTCCCTCTCAAACTCTTGCCTTATTTGGCGTTGACGATCGCCGAGCACCGGATCTAGAAGAGCAAGTCCTCAAAGTCCCAAAGCTTCAATCTTTTTTAGTTTTGAGCCTTGAATCCAGCAGAGCTTCGCCTCCAAAATTTCCAACCCTCAACAAATGAGCCCCCCTAGCCTATTTATAGGCACTCGTCACTATGCCCGGGCACAGGTGGCCGAACCACCTAGCCACCATGAGGTGGCTCGGCCACCGAGCCACCTCAAGGTGGCTCAGCCTTGGCCGAGCCACCAAGAGGTGGCTCGGCCACCGAGCCACCTCAAGGTGGCTCGGCTTTGGCCGAGCCACCAAGAGGTGGCTCGGTTTCGGCCGATCCTCTCTTGGTGTTGGCTTTTTTCGCCGTTGTGTCCGTTTTTCAGTTCTGTGGTTGATTTATCCGGACTTCATTCGTTGACCTGATTTGGCAGTAAATCCGGGTCCTGATTTGGCAGTAAATCCACTTTTGAGTTTGAGTCCGAAACTGATCTTGATTCGATCTTGATTCGTTCGAGTCCACTCTTGGTTGGATGACTCGTTGATTCCTCGACCCGTTAGCTTGATTCCGCACGCGAGTGGATTTATTCCGTTGTTTGCGTGCGGCTCGTTAGCCTCGTAGCCTCGTTAATCCGCTTCGTCGCGTACCATTTGGCTTCGGTGTTGTGGACTAACGATCGTGTTTGGATACGTTGCCCGATGGTTGGTTTGTCGAATTGGCGTCGTCGAACTGTGTTAAAGGACCTATAGGCAGTTTTATACGCCTACAGATACCCCCTCCAAAGTATTTCAGCCTCGTTCTTTTATAGAAGAGTCTGGAATACTTTGAATATGATTGTCCCATCCTTCAATCGGTTATGACGGGGTATTTGGAATGGCTTCTATTCTTGATTCCTTCAGTCCTCCAGGCTATTCGGTGCTTTGTCGAATGTCTGCAAGGGTTCCGGTGCTGCATTTATTTTCATCGATCGTTAGCGTTGAGTCTTCATTTGCAACACGTTGTCCGGCGTTTGAGCTTCATTATAACGCGTTGTCTGGCGTTCGAGCTTCATTGTAACGCGTTGTCCGGCGTTCGACACAGTTAATACTCGTACATCTGCTAGAGTATACACAGTTTAAGCTCTTAAGGAATTAGAGCGTGGCAGATACTTGAGTCACGAGACCAATCTATAGAATTAATGCGTCAATGACTCGTATTTATAGAATTTTTGGCAAATTCTCAGCCATCAACGGGTTTGATAAGCCTTTACTGACTACCGTTTGAGTCGGGCTAGCATGCGGATTGTTTAAGTCCGTTCCGCATGTGACGTTAAGCTAAAAGAGTTAACCCTTTTAGTGCTACGATATTGAACACGTAGACTTCGTCTTTCTCCTGTGAAAAGACTAAACAGCAACGTGTATGAGACGTTGACTTAGGATTTTTGGCAAATCCTCAGCCTTCAACGGATTTAACGTGCTCTTACCGATTACCGTTTGAATCGGGCTTACATGCGGATTGTTTTAGTCCGTTCCGCATGTGACGTTGTGCTAAAGGAATGAACTCCCTTAGACTTTGTGCTATGATGTTGAATACATAGGCTTTACCATTTGTTACGGGAATAGGTTACCCGGCGACGCGTGTTAGGCGTTGACTTTAGGATTTTTGGCTAACCCTCAGCCTTCAACGGATTTGATTAGCCTTTACCGACTACCCTTTGAGTCGGGCTAGCATGCGGATTGTCTAAATCCGTTCCGCATGTGACGTTGTGCTAACGGAATGAACTCCCTTAGACTCTTTGCTACGACTTTGAATACGTAGACTTTGCTATTGTTACGGGAACATACCCGGCAACGTGTATTAGACGCTGACTTATCCTTACTTAGGTTTCAGGATAAGATACCCCAGAATCGAACTCTGGTGTCTTTTTCTACGGAGAAAGACTAAACCGGCGACGCGTGTTAGGCGTCGGCATATTCTTTCTTAGGATTCAGGATGAAATTTCCCATGCGTGTAAGACATGGATTTTGGTGTTATTAATAACAACCTGCCACAATGTTGAATATGTGGGCGAGTGTTTTTTTAACGGTTAAGAACTAACCGGCAGCGCGGGTTAGGCGCAGACTATCCCTGCTTAGGTTTTAGGATAAAATACCCTAGAATCGAACTCTGGTGTCTTCTTTTACGGAGAAAGACTAAACCGGCAGCGCGTGTTAGGCACAGACTTATCCCTGCTTAGGATTCGGGATAAACTTCCTAGGATGAATCCTAAATTCTTAGAAAAGGATTGGTGTGGGAAGGAAGAATTTTATATTCTATTCCCCAAACAAGGAAGGAAGAATTTTATATTCTATTCCTTGATTCTGGAAAGGAAGAATTTTATATTCTATTTCCAGTGCAAGAAAGAAACTAGAAGTGGGATCTCCACTCCGAGAATCCGGAAGATCTAAATAAGCTTACCTTTTATAGGATCGGTTATCTAGATGAGTTTTTCGTTTATCGAAATGAAATTTCAACTTTGGTTATGACCAAGAGGTTTAGCCAAAGAGAAAAGAGGAGAGTTCTTTCGTTTATCGAAAGGAGGCTCTAAATTGAAAGTGGGCCTCTTGTTCGTGGAAAGAATCAAGAGGGGAATTTGTTGGTGGCTTAGACCAGAAAGACAATTTTGGTGGACTCACTGTCAATTAAAATTGATCAGTGAGGGATTTTGGTAGTAGAAATAATTTTGGGTTATCCTCTAGAATATTAAATGTAATATTCTTCGAGTAACTTCCCGATAAATGGGTTATCTTGAATGTACTAGGGATAGTATTTTTTCAGGAACTTCCCATTTATTGGCATTAATTGCCTGACGCCCTCCAGAGAAATTAAGTGATATGCGCCGTTTGAGTAGACTGTGTCTATCACAAACGGTCCTTCCCATTTGGGTTCAAATTTACCCTTCTTCTTGGAGTTGAGGATTATCGGTCGGCGAGCAGCGAGGACTAGATCTCCTTCTTTGAAGCTTCTCTGTCGGACCCTTTTGTTAAAAGCCCTAGATATTCTGGCTTGATAAAACTTGATGTGTTGTTGAGCTTCCAAGCGTCTTTCATCCAACATTTCGAGTTCTTCGAGACGTTTCTGATGTTGTTCCTCCGTCGTCATCTCCGTTGCGAGAGCAATCCGAAGAGATGGGATTTGGATTTCCAAATGTAGCACAGCTTCACATCCGTATACCAACGAATATGGGGTAGCTCCTGTAGGTGTGCGTACAGTGGTACGATAAGCCCAGAGTGCTTCACCGAGTTTATCATCCCAGTCTCGTTTATTAGTCTTCACGAGCTTTGACAGAATCTTAATGATCGTCTTGTTAAAAGCCTCAGCTAATCCGTTCGCAGCGGGATAATAAGCTGTTGACGAAACATCCTGAATCTTGAACTTGTCACAAAACCTGACGAAGGCGTTGCTTATGAACTGTGGACCGTTGTCATGAATGATCCGTCTCGGCACGCCGTGTCGGTATATGACATGATGCTTGATGAAATTGATGACGTTGTTCGTCTTCACTTCTTTAAGCGGAATTACTTCAGCCCACTTTGAGAAGTAATCCGTGATTGCGAGAATAAATCGATCACCTTTGACTGAAGGGGAAAAAATAGGACCGACAATGTCCATACCCCATGTCTCGAATGGCCAAGACGTGGTTGACGTATGTAAACGCTCCGGTGGTTGGTGCATATAATTTGCATGCACTTGGCAGGCGTGACATCCTTGGGCGTATTCGATTGCGTCACGAACCATTGTTGGCCAAAAATATCGCATTCTTCTGATGCGATCATACAGTTTAGGGCCAGGATGATGCGCACCACATTCTCCTTCGTGTGCTTCCTTAAGAACTTCTTCTGCTTCTTCGTTTGAAAGGCATCGGAGTAGTAAATCATCATACCCTCGACGGTATAATGTACGGGTCTCGGTATTATAAAAGAACCTTGGTGCTCTTCGGCGGATGGATTCCCTTTCTTTTACATCCTCTGGCAGAATACCATATTGGACGTAGTCAATGATGGGAAAACGCCAATCTCGGGACTCAAACCCGATTTGAGTTGAGTTCACCTCCTTGGCGTTTATGTTTCTGTCATCTTCCTCTTCAATATCCATATTGTATATGGGTATGCAGAGTTGATGTGATCTTACTGTGACTAGCAGTTCAGTTTCGGGCGGCTGCGCAAGTGATACTGCTAATGCTACCAGTGCATCCGCAAAAGCGTTCTGGAGACGAGGGATGTATTCAATAAAGAATTCTTCGAAAGAATCTGCTATTTTGACGGCCTCCTGGTGGTATGGGATCAGGTCTTGGTTCCTGACTTCATACTCTCTACGGACTTGGTTGACTATCAATTGAGAATCCCCGAATGCTTCGAGATATTCGACCCCCAGCTCCTTAGCGAAACTGAGTCCAATGAGGAGTGCGTTGTACTCAGCTACGTTATTGGAACATGGATCTGTCAGTGAATAAGCCCGAGGCATTACATGCTTCCCCGGGGAAACTAAGACAACTCCAACTCCGGAGGAGACATTAGGACATCCGGGGGTTACTGCCTTATTAACTGCTCTTGAAGCACCATCGAAGTATAATTGCCATACTTGTTGATGCGACGTGGTGTTAACCTCGTGGGTTTCATCCGGCAAGTCATCATATACTTCTGCCGTATCCGTTGTCGGGTTTGCCGCCAAAAGATCACAAATCGCTTGTCCTTTGACCGACTTCTGCTGTTTGAAGTGCAGATCATACTGGGACAAGAGAAGGGCCCACTTCGCTAACCGCCAATTCATCGAACCCGGTTGCATCATAAATACCCGTACTGGATTAACATTAGAGATAACGTAAATCGTCTGTCCGACCAAGTAATGCCGCATCTTTTGTACTGCGAATACCAATGCGAGGCATTCTTTCTCAATCATCGGATATCGGGACTCAGCGCCTACCAAAGTCCGAATTAAGTAATAAACCGCCTGTTCGTGACCATTATCATCGTCTTGTGCTAATAAAGCACTTATCGAATGGTTCATCGCCTTGATGTAAATCAAGAACGGTTTACCTGATTTTGGTGCGACAAGAACAGGGGGATTCATCAGATAGGTTTTGATGTCTTCGAGTGCTTTTTGGCAGGTGTTGTCCTAAATAAATGACACACCTTTCTTGTTTAGCTTAGAGAAAGGTTGACACTTCCCAGAAAGATTTGAGATGAACCGCCGGATGTAAGCTAAGCGCCCTTGCAATCCTCTAAGTTCTCTTAGATTTCTCAAGGGCTGCAATTCATGTATCACCTTCACTTTGTCAGGATCGATGTGTATTTTTTTAGTGGTGATGACGAATCCAAGGAATTTTCTGCTAGACATTCCAAGGAAGGATTTAGTGGTGTTCATCTTCAATTGATGACTCCGCATAAGATCGAACATCGTCTTCAAGTCCTTGATGTGATCTTCTTTGTTGCGGCTTTTTACAACCAAATCGTCAACATAGCATTCGACTGTTTTCCTGAGATGTTCTTAGAAAATCTTCGTCATTGCTCGTTGGTACGTGGCGCCTGCATTCTTTAGACCGAAAGGCATCACCGTGTAGCAGAAGACATCGAGGGGTGTTCTGAACGCTGTATGCTTCTCATCATCCGGGTGCATCTTGATTTGGTTATATCCTGAAAAGCCATCCATAAAGGATATTCTCTCAAATCCACATGTATTATCGATAATGACATCCGTGATTGGGAGAGAAAAGTCGTCTTTTGGACATGCCGCATTCAGGTCCCTGAAGTCGATGCAAATCCTGATTTTACCATTTTTCTTCATGATTGGAACAATATTGGCTAGCCAGTCTGGATGTTGCTCCTCTCGGATAAATCCTGAGTCGATCAATTTCTTAACCTCTGCCTCAATGGCTTTCATAATCTGCGGACGAAACCGTCTCTGTTGCTGTTTGACAGGTTTGGCATCCGACTTGATATCAAGGCGATGCATTGCCACATTGGGGTCGAGCCCTGGCATGTCCTCATAGTTCCAGGCGAAGACGTCAATATATTCCCTGATGAGAGCAATTAATTCCTCCTTCTCATTTGGGGGAAGACTATCGCTGATGAATATGGGCTTTGGGTTGGCTTCATCGCCCATATTAATTTGGACTATTTTGTCTTCAGTGGGGGGGTTCCCTCTGTTCAAACCTATCGCCGTACTGCATGTTTAGGTGATGAACCCATGGGTCTTCCCACGTTAGCATTTGATCGTCGTCCTCCATTATGGATGGATCAACTGTAGTCATGTTCGACATTAGGGATTTGAATACTTCCCCCAAACTTGTATCGGAGTCCCATTCCGAGGAATCTGACGAGTACCCATCCTTTTATTGCTTAGACGGTTGGTCATTGATTAACCAGCAACACTCGTCTTCTGAGGAAGAGATATACCCTAATCCTCATCTGAATTTATAATAATCATTCGGTTTCCCTTTTGGTACATATGCTGCTTTCGCTGGAATTCGGGAACCTTGATCGAAGTATAAACCTTCTCCGAGTACGAAATCATATCCCTATTTTTCCATGAGCTTGCGCGCTTCCGGACTATACTTAGATAAATGTCGACAAGGTTTGTCTTCATCCTCATCTTCTCTTAGGAAATGATCTGGTAACAGAAAATTCTCTCCTTTACTGTAAATCACTTCTTTTTCACCTCCTATTTTGGCAGGAACGATCAGGGTTGTTCCGAAAGAATGCTGGAGGTGTTTCTTTGTTACATAAGACGATCGGAGTGGCGTATATAAATCAGGATTATTGTATAATCCTTTTATCACCTCATCAAAAGACAGTGAGTACTCTAAATCATCGTTTATTTCAATATTGGCAAGTTGCCAGTTACAACTGCCATCTGACGATTGTTCATCGTCAAGATTGATTACAAAGGGTACAATGTCATTTAAAACAAAACCTCCATTGTAATCGAATCCGGCTTCGGAATCAGCTTCTTCTCCACTGTCCGTGCCCTGGGCCGATGGTTCAGTTCCGAATTCATTACCATAAAGGAGAGAATCAGTGAAATAATTCTCAAACCCTTTGAATGGTTGCTTATCCGCGACCACCGTCCTGACTTTACCATTAGTGTCAACATATTTCAAACACTGATGGAGGGTGGAAGGAATTATAACGTTACTATGGATCCAAGGCCGACCCAGTAGTAAGTTATATGATGTCTCAGCATCAATCACGTAACATGTGACTTCCGTCTTCAGATCACCCATTTGACATTTTATCCGGATCTTTCCCAAAGGCCTTGACCCGCTAGTGTTGAATCCGTAAATAACAAGGCCTGTAGACGCCAATTTACTGACTGGAATGCCAAGGCTATGTATCAAGCGAAGCGGCATAATACTCACAGCGGAACCCGGATCCACTTGGATTCGGTTGACTTCGCTGGAGCCAATGTACCCGATGAAGTATAGGGGTCGATCATGGTTCGAATTCTTCGTCTGCATATCCTCTTTGGTGAAGGTAATGCAGGGAAGGTTCTTAACCGCTATATTGCATTGTTGAATTAACGGTTCTGGTTCTTCCGGCACCGGCTTGACCCGAGTAAGGAATGCTTCTGAATCGGCCAAGGCCTCTTGTAAGGCTTCCCTGGTCTCCTTAGATAACCGCAGCAACTCATACAGTGTTATCCGCGCTGGAATATTAGCTAGTTGAGCCATAATATCGAAGATGCGCGGAGTGTTCGAGCTCTCCGGTTTATCTCTTTCAATCGGAAGATTGAAACGAGACTGCTTCGGATTCTGAACCTCCTGGGGTCTCTTTTCGTTCTGTTTATCCACCGGCTGTCGTCGAGCCTCTTCAACCAGTTTAGGAACTGCAATCACCCCCAGCTCCGTGAGAGTTTTGGCTGGTCCCCGTTTAGTCACCCCCTACTCAGCTAACTGATCACTGGGTGAAGGATATTTGAAGTGGTACTGATTTCCACTTCTGGTGGCAAAGACTTCTTGTTCTTCTTCGGAGAGCGGGAAGGTAGGAGCTTCATCACCATCCTCTTCGAAGTTTGCAGAAGTAGTATTGCAGGACTTGCCTTTACCCTTCTTGGTCAAGGAAGTCGCCCACTGATCATCTTCAATAAAATCCGGATGAACCCAGAGGATTTCGCCGTTTGGGGCTGTGTGTGGCACAAGTCCCTTTTGGCGCTGTCCATATGGGTCATCATTCACCGTCTTCATTCCTACTTTGGTGACGCGTTTTGGCTCGAACCATGTTGTGGGCACCGATCCAAAGCTGATTGACACTGCATTTGCTCCTACATTCTTGGCAGGCTTCGGGGTTATGACCCCTACGTCAATCAACGCCTGGATCTTATCTTTGAGGTGGTAGCATGATCTCGTAGGGTGATGGACCGCTCTATGGTACGCACAGTACTTCGGATCCGTTACTTTGCTGGCCCCTTCTTGATCTACGATCGCCGGCAGCTGGATTTTGTTATTCTCCAACAGGTACTTAAAGATGCCGGGAACTTCATCATCTTTGAAGGAGTAAACTTTAGGAAACCTTGGCTCCGAAGATTTCTGTTTCTGAGGCCGTTGTTGCCGCTGCTGCTGTTGCTGAGGTTGCAATTGGAAAGTTTGGTTAGCATCAACTGCATTAGCATGTGCCTTACCTTTCCCCCTTGGGTTGAAATTCTGCGTTGGAGCATTCGCCGCTTGCTGGCCTCTCTCCGCCTTCTTCCTTCTGAGGAATCGCTCGGCTTGTTCCCCTCGGACCTTCAAATCCTTCCATGTTTTGGATGGTGCTGTCCCTATTGCTTCCAACACGTCCAATGAAAGATTGTTGTGGCAAGTCTGGAGAATGAACTCCTCGGTGATCGGGTCCCGACAATTCATCGCCTTGTTCCGGAACCTTTTGACGAAGGTGTCGACTAACTCCCCGTCTTTCTGTTTCTCGTCCAGCAACGATCCGATAGATATCTCGGTGTCGTCGTCGAAGAAATTAGTGAGGAACTTAGTCTCCATATCGTCCCAGCTATTCACGCTACCTGGCTTGAGACGGCGATACCAATCGAAGGCGGCTCCGCGAAGAGTGCCAACGAAGGACCGTACCATCAGAGGCTCATTGCCAGAGATAACCCCCAAGTGTGATTTGAAGTAAATCACATGCTGAGTAGGTGAACCCTTCCCATCAAACAACGTGAAGTTGATTAGGTTGAACTTCGCCAGATATGGGATTGATTCCCATTCTTTTGGGTATGGACAAGGAATGCCCGTTTTCTTCAACTCTTGAGCAGAAATCAACGTATTAATCTTGCTCTCGAGATTTTTGATCTTCAAACTTTCACCCGTGTTTTCGTTAGCATGATTCTGAGGTGGAAGCATGGCGTTGTGACTAGCATCCTCATTACCGCCCCCTGCATTGACGGAAGGATTATTGACATTGCGAGCTTCATCCGTATCCGTGTGCTCATCTTCCTGAACAACCTGGTTACGGCGGCTTGGTTCGCCTTGCTGGTTCGTCAGTGCCTGGATTTGTTGCTCATGCATTTCTCTCAAATTCTGCATGGCCATCTGCATTTCGAACCTGAAGCTCTCCTGTTGTTTGGCCATGGCTTCTTCGAGCATCTTGGCCACTTGTTCCGCGCTTATCATGAATGACTCGCGGGGTTGTCCTTCGCTGGATACGGTATTGTCAGATGCAACTGCTGAGCCGACATCTGATTCTTCATCTCCTGAAGGTAATCTTGTCCGAACCCTACCATATGTTGCACGAATGATAGCTCCGGATTGCAGACGAGTTACACTCGGGGTACCTCTGGAATCGCCTCGGGATTATCCTGAGCCGATGTTCTCTTGCTGGTCATATTGGTGGTGACCCTCGAAAATTCTCCATCATCGACCATCGTTCTTCTTCGTCGGAAATGCCTATGCCTTGGTTTTGGCGTTTCGGTACTAAGCCTTTCAAAAACTGAAACTCTTTCGGGGACTGCCTTAATGCATTTGTACTCGGGCAATACCGCCCGGATGAGTTTTGAACAGGGGCATTAAGTTTCTAGCCTTCGAGGACTTCTCTTTCTGGCTTTGCTCATACCCCCAACACGATAGTACAACTCGTCAGTTTGAAGGTCAGAGTAACCTATCATGTGTTGGCACGATTTCTCAGGTATAACGTCATCGTCATTAGACGATAATGTTTCCTTCTGAGGACAAACTGCCTTCTTCGGGCTTTCAAGAGTCACGCGCCTCGAAACATGCCTTTGTGGATGTGAATCCTCAGCGGGCTCCCGGACTTCAATGCGCAGAGTAGTGCGCTTGGTTGCCCTGATCTCTTTGTCATGTTGAGGGTTGTGGCGACCCCCAGCATGTTGAATCGTTCGGGGCTTCTTTATTGGACCCAAACATTCTTGAACTGGAGCTTTGCTTCGCTCCTCGGGAAGCGGACCGATGCGCTCCAAAACCGACCTCCTTTTCTGAGACGGTCCTGCTGGATCTCCCGGCGATTTTGGTTAGTTGGCCGGAGGTGGAACCTTTGTCGAAAGCTGCAATGGCTGCTTCTTAGCCTGAATCGCCGTTTCAGACTTAGGCTTCCATACTTGGCGAGTTGGTGGCGGTTTCTTAGCCACTTCTTTCTGCAGCTTTCTACGGGCTTCTTCGACTTGAGCCCGTGCCTACGCTGATAGTGCGTGGCGCTTGCTAATGTGCTCCTCCAGCGTCGAACGATTCTGTTTGACACGGACCCATTCGTTCGTTGGCGGCTTGGAAAAGCTACCATTCATCAGTTGCTGAGGCTGTTTGCCTCTTCCGTTCTTCAGATCCGCCTTGTAGCGGACTCCGTCTACGGATTCCATCGTCTTCGCGTACTGTCGCGCCAAGCCTGACGTTGCCTTTGACGGGCTCTCTTCGAGAGAGTCACCATGCCCTCTGCGGCGGAAGAGTTGGCCAGAGCAGATCTGACCTGGTTGGAAGTTAGGGGAATCTCACCCGATGCGACTTTAGCATCAACTGGGGCGAGATCTTCGTTGGTGTTTTCTACGTTTTCATACCAACGAGTTTTTCTCCTGGAGGAGAACTTCTTGGACTTGCGGGGGGGAGGTAGATCCAGACGAGGACGACAGGTACTCCTCAAACTTCTGCTGGTCGAATTCATACTCGACCTCCTCCACGACCGGGATTGAGATCCGCGGCTGCGACGCTTCGATCTCGGCAGCGAGATCGTCGGTTCCTACTGTAGTCGCCAGATTGTTTGCGGGAAAAATCGTTGCTTTCTTCATTGATTCCATTGCTATCTTAAATAACAGTTTATCGGTTACAAAGATCCGGTCTTTTTATAAGATCCGGTTACAACGAAATCAAATAAAAAAAGAAAAATTACAACTTTCCTTCTAAGTCGAACGAATCACGAGCTCCTGTTTTGCGGTCACTCTCTTGCGTGGGTTCTTTGCCTGTGCCGGGGTTTATCCGTAGACCACCGCGTGATCTAGATCCGGTCGGATCTATGCAGTATGACGGGTATTATTTCACCAAGGAAATAATAGCCGAAGTAATCGAAATCGACCAAGCGAAATCGATACTCTTCTCGGGATCAAAGACCAAGCTTTGATCCGGAGGATGACTGCGTAGATCTGAGATCCGGTCCCTCTCGAACTCTTGCCTTATTTGGCGTTGACTATCGTCAAGCACCGGATCTGGAAGAGCAAGTCCTCAAAGTCCCAAAGCTTCAATCTTTTTTTAGTTCTGAGCCTTGAATCCAGCAGAGCTTCGCCTCCAAAATTTCCAACCCTCAACAAATGAGGCCCCCTAGCCTATTTATAGGCACTCGTCACTGTGCCCGGGCATAGGTGGCCGAACCACCTAGACACCATGAGGTGGCTCGGCCTTGGCCGAGCCACCAATAGGTGGCTCGGCTGCCGAGCCACCTCTTGAGGTAGCTCGGCCACCGAGCCACCTCAAGGTGGCTCGATTTCGGCCGAGCCTCTCTTGGTGTTGGTTTTTTCGCCGTTGTGTCCATTTTCTGGTTCTGTGGTTGATTTATCCGGACTTCATTCGTTGACCTGATTTGACAGTAAATCCGGGTCCTGATTTGGTAGTAAATCTACTTTTGAGTTCGAGTCCGAAACTGATCTTGATTCGTTCGAGTCCGCTCTTGGTTGGATGACTCGTTGATTCCTCGACCCGTTAGCTTGATTCCGTACGCGAGTTGATTTATTCCGTTGTTTGCGTGCGGCTCGTTAGCCTCGTAGCCTTGTTAATCCACTTCGTCACGTATCATTTGGCTTCGGTGTTGTGGACTAACGATCGTGTTTGGATACGTTGCCCGATGGTTGGTTTGTCGAATTGGCGTCGTCGAACTGTGTTAAAGGACCTATAGGCAGTTTTATACGCCTACACAATCTTCATCTTTTGGCACACTCTCCACTAGAAAGTATTGAAGTTCAGGAGCTCTACTCTTTGATACCTTCTTAGATAGCTCCCTATACTTCCGATGATCCTTCATAAGCTGGTTTTGCTCACATGAAAGTCAGGATTAGGAATAATCACCTTACAATAGCACTTGCAGAACCCTAACATCATATAACAATTAGGTATATGATGGGCAAGTGTAAATTTGGTCCCTATAGCTCTAGCAGCAAAATGATGCCAAGAACAAGCACTGTCTACCAAACTTTCTATGCATAACAATCCTGGATTCGAATTTTCAATGAAAAGTTGGTCATATTCAAATTGACAAACAAAGCGACAAGGCAAGTATGGGTCTATATAACACTCAGTCCCGTTCAACCTAGCAACGAGATGACTGGGTCTGATATTGACCAACCAAATGAAATACTCGCTAGATAGGCAGGTGAACCCTTCAAAACTTGCACCATATTAAACTTGTCACCGGGGCTTGTGCCATCAATCTGGGGGAAACAATAATAAAGGTGGTAGTGATCCTTGTTCTGAAGAGTCCAACGAATCCCCATGAGGTACTTGACGGTCCACTTTGAGCTCTCACACCTCTAAAGTAATGAGACACCATCTCCACTTGGGGCAGCAGTCGACATCAATGAAAAACAATGCAACGTATACTATATCATTAGATACATATATGACAACTCTACTCTAAGGTTTGGGACTTGATCCCTTGCACTGTTATCTTCCTGACTCATGTATTTAGTGGTCTCTCAATCCGTGATGTATGCAACTAACCATTGCTGGAAGAAGGGCTAAGTTATATCCAGCAGCAAGCAACATAGCAGGGAATAACACCTTGATGAAGATACAATCTTTCGGCTGTGAAGGCACAACACAACCTTTCAACTAGATTGAATGGAATCCCGCAAGTAGAGCTAATTCAGATATTGGCTCCTTGGCTTGATGATGGAAACTCTCGAATTTGTCACCTACATTGAGCCCACATTCATCTGACTTAGTAATATGAAGTACTTGACCCTCATTGGATATTCGGGTCCCCACTTCAATTTCTACCAGATGGACTGAATCGTCGTTCGCCTTCTTGCTAACATTGGGAATAAATACTCAGCTCAAGGGACATGAGCAACAATAGAATAATGTCCATCGTTTGAGACGATCCTCTGAAAAATAAGGAAGTGGTAGAGTAATTCTCTAAATGCCTCTCCAACATGAGCAGTCTCTTTGTAAGTACTCAACTCTATATTGTTTGGAAAGAATGCTTCATAAGGATGATCTCCCATCGGCAATCATGACATTTTGAACATTTCATGCAAAACAATCCTAATCTCGCCCATCAAAGTAAAGAAGGTTTTGCAACATTATACAGCTCAAAAATGCTATAAACACCAGTGGATAAATCTCTATGCTATATTTTGAGGCTCTCATCGCAAAGTAGAGCTCCAGCCTTCTCAAGCTCTCCTCAAAAGTAGTGAGAGCATAATTCACTAGATGTGTCCACCGTTGGGTATCCGTTGATCTTATCCATCCAGGGAATCTAGGATCCTCATCAGGATATTACACATCAGTCTTTACAAGTTCATTCCTGAAGATGTTTGGGACTATAGGAACTTCATTAAAGAGGGTGTCCTTGTGAACAAAACTTAGACACAATCCAATGATATTGACCATGTAGAGTCCTTTCTGATGAAAGTCACCATTGTACTTTAGAGAGCCACCTTCACGCTATTTTCTTTGTTGGTAAGGGTGAAACGCATTAGGTGAGGCACGGTGAGAACTTGCATGTACATGAAAGATACATGACGTTCTATCACCGGCAAGTAGAAGTGATGGTCTCCTTGGGTGTAATATCAATGCCTTCACCCAATTGAATATTGAGGTTCCATTTGGGATTACTATCACCAAATAAAAAGTAAGGCTTCCCCGACATATCCTCTTTGAGAATGGAGAACTTAGCATCAGTGATCATCTCCCGTAGATTTTGATAGTCTCCTAACTGTATGGCCTCGATCCTTTTTTGGTTGCTATCCTCTAAGTATAGAGGGATGTGCCCATCAAAAGTGTGCCATACTTCAGAATCGCCTCATGCCAAAAGTGGTTGTGATGGTCGTCAGACTCTTTCGATAAACAAACTGCACATAAGGATGTGAAAACAAGTCACAAGATGAAGACAAAAGGAAATTAACTAAGTTTTTGCAATCAAATGAGAAACTCACCATGGATGAATCTCGCTCATAAGTGAAAGTCATCACAATTGACTAAGTGTTGACAAGATAAGCGAAGTTCTCGATTAAAGCAGCGAACTTCAGTACTGGAATCAAACTTGCTCAAGAGATTACATGGATCAAACTGGCGAATCTCGTAGGTGAAGGTCACCCAAATTAGACTAGCAAATTTCTCTCAATCGAAGGTCGCTCAAATTAAACTAGCGAACCTTGCTCAATCAAAAATCGCTCAAGTCAAAATGGTGAATGTCCCTCAGGCAAAGGTGCTCAAATTAGATCACGATCCTTCGCCCAAACGAAGTCCGTTATAGAAGCCCAAAGGCTAATAACAAGTTTCACCTAAGAAACGCAGCTCGTCACATCAAGCACCATTAATGACTGCTAATATAACTTCATTGTCGCCAACAAAAGTTCATAGGTGAGACCACAAGTGGTCATAAAAATCGCGCCTTTGGAAGTGAAAAACTTTAAGTGCTCTGAGATTTTGTTCAAAACCCGAGTGGGGCTAAATATTCATCCGAAGATCACCATGAATGGGTTCAAAGCTTACCCCTAACTGTGCCAGCGCGTCTTTTTCTCTTGGTTGACGAGGTCCCTTGGTAGCACCTCTTCCTCTTGAGATTGCACGACATAGAGCCATTGAAGTTTGATCTTTTGGGATTCTAAGAAAGCTAGGGTTTTGAGAAAGTTAAGGTTTTTGCAAATCGAAGTGAAGACGAAAGGAGGTAAAAAGTTTTATTTATAGACTAGCCCCGAACTTCGCTGAAGATTTTCACCCTTAACTTCACTTAAAATCTCGCCCCAGCCTCGCCAATTTTTCTCGCCTTGAACTTCATCAAGAATCTCATTATGAATGAACTTTGTCACAATATCAAATGCAAAAATTAAGGATTCAAATTTTAAATACTCACACTGAGCCCTGCTTAACAAACTTACTAAGCTTCGCCCTACCAATTGTTTCTTAATTAAGTGAACTTCACTCCATTCATTAAGGCGCTAAAGTGAACTTTGCCAAAATGATATGGCGAATTCCATTAAGTCTCCAAATTGAGAAAATTCTAACTAAATTTATTTGAGACCTTACTTGGTGAACTTCAATTCAGTTCTCGCCAACATAAGAAAGTTTGAACTTCGCTTAAACACAACAACTCCATGCAGAGTTTAATTTTGGAAACAATGGATCAATAAAATCAGGAGGTTGCTCAATATACACCTCTTCATCATAAAACCATTTAAAAGTGGACTTTTGACATCCATTTGAAATAATTTAAAAATTTTAAAACTAGCTAAGGCTTAAAAACATATGAATGGACTTCATTCTTGCAACATGTGCAAACGTTTGGTCATAATCAATATCCTCCTCTTGATTGTATCCTTGGGTGACTAATCTAGCTTTATTTCTAGTCACTATGCCAAATTCATCAAGTTTATTATGAAAAATCCATTTTGTGCCAATAACATGAAAATCTTTATGTCTAGGAACAAGTTTCCAAACATTATTTCTTTGTAAATTGTTTAATTCTTCATGCATGGATAAAACCCAAAATTCATCATTCAAAGCATCATCAACACGTTTTGGTTCATTTTGAGATAAGAAAGAAATGTTACTACATTTGCTCATAGCTTTTGAGCGAGTCATAACACCTTTGGATGAGCTTCCAATAATTTGCTCCTTGGGATGATTCGGTGCAAACTTCCCAGTTTTGGAAAGTTATTCTTGATTATTGTCAAGGTCATCTTCCACATTCTTTGGTGCAACCATTGAAGGGGTGTTATTTATTTACAATAATTCCAATCTATCTTCAATGTCATCGTCATCCCTAAGCACAATATCTTACAAACTGACATTAGTTTCATCAAAGGTAACATTTATAGATTCTTCAACAACGAGTGTTTGTTTGTTGAAAACTCTATAAGCCTTACTTCTTGATGCATATCCTAAAAATACTTTAACATCCATTTTTGAATCAAATTTATTATGGTGATCTTTAGTGTTCAAAATAAAACATTTACAACCAAAAATCTAAAAATAGCTAAAATTAGGTGTTTTGCCAAAATAAAGTTCATAACGTGTTTTCTTAAAAATGGGCCTAACCAAAAGACGATTTAAAACATGGCAAGACGTGTTAACGGCTTCCGTCCAAAAATATTTTGGCAAATAAAATGCATTAATCATAGTACGTGCCATCTCTTGTGTGGTATGATTTTTCTGTTCAATAACACCATTTTGTTGTGGTGTTCTTGGTGTGAAAAACGTGTGAGAAATACCATGATGGTCATAAAAATCACAAAAATACTTATTTTTAAATTCACTACCATGAGCACTACGATTTTTTACAACTTTCAATTTTTTTATTTTCAATCTTTTTTACCAAATAGGAAAACTCATCAAAGCATTCATCCTTATTTGTAAGAAATATAACCCATGTAAACCGAGAAAAATTAACAACTATCACAAAAACATAATGTTTAGCCCCTAGTAAGGAAACACACATAGGACCAAAAAGATCAAGATGAAGTAATTGTAAAGGTTTAGTGGTGGATACCTCGTTTATAGATTTAAAGGAACTTTTGATTTGTTTACCTTTGACACACTCTTCACATTAAGAATCATTGACAAAGGTTAAGCTCGGTAGACCTCTTACCAAGTGATTCTTTGATAGCTTGGAAATTAATTTCATGTTAGCATGACCAAGACTTGTGTGCCAAATCGAAGGATCATCATCCATCGCGGCAAGGCATTTCACACCTTGATCTACAAGCTCATTCATTTCAAATATATACACATTAGATTTTCTAAGGGCAACAAAAATAGTTTTATCATTAAGGCTAACAATGTATTTATCTAGTTTAAAAATAATATCATTGTCTTTGTCACTAAGTTGACTAATACTAAGAAGATTGTGATTAAATCCTCTTACTAAATAAACATCTTCAATAATAGGAGAAGGTTTCTTACCAATGTTAAAGATACCTATAATTTTACCTTTCTCCCCCGCCACCAAAAGAAACATTGCATCCTTCCCTCCTTGATAGGATTACAAATAGATCTTTATTGCCCGCCATGTGATGAGAATAACCACTATCAAGGTACCATACTTCTTTACGTCTTGTGCGAGACGTTCCCTACAAGTAAAGAAGTGGTAGAAACTTTGGGTACCAAAATCTTGGGTCCTCGAATGTTAGTACTCTTGGTACCCTTAGGTACCCACATCAACCCATAATCATAAACATTATTCTTAATCCTACAATGTGTGGAGGTGTGACCATGTCTCATGCAATATGTACAAATAAATTTTTTCTTATAAGTGGGTGCATGAGATCTATGAAACCATTTTCTACTAAAATGATGATGAACATGATTAGTAGAAACATGATTAGGTTTTAGCATAATAATTTTATTTTTAAATTTTTCAATTTGAGATTTAAATTGTTTGTTTTCAAACTCAATATCTTCAATTAATTTATCTTTTAATGTAATGGCCTCATTCATTGAAGATTGTAATATTTCAAGTTTAGAATCGCATGAGTTGTGTAATTTTTTAAATAAAGAATATTCTTTGGCTAATTTTTTAAACTCAAAGTTTAGTTCAACAAGTGCGGTTTCAGGTTCATATTGCATACTAAAGAATTCATCTTCGGAATCAGATATTACAGCATCTTCATGAGCCATGAAGCATATGTTTGGATCTTGGAAGGCACACTTGATGGCTTCTTCATCACTATCCGAATCACTAGGTTTGGATTCTTCCCATCCTACATACATTGCTTTCTTCTTCTTATACTTGTACTTCTCTCTTACGCTGGGTTAATCTCTTGCTATGTGTCCCGGTTCATAGCATTCAAAGCATTCTCCTACACGAGAAGATAATTTATTAGAACGATTATTTTTAAAAATTTTGTTCATTTTTACCAATCTTGAAATTCTTTTGGAGAGATGTGCCACTTCTTTTGACACATCAATATCGCTATCGGAGGAGGATGAGTCACATTCAATAGCTCCTTTGAGTGCTGTTGACTGCATTTTTTGAGGAGGCTCTTCATTTGCTCGTAGGGATTCTTCCTCCTTCTCCTTGATTTTCTTCTCATGAACCTTGAGTTTGCCAATAAGGCCATCAAGAGTGAGCATTGTGAGATCATTGGCTTTCTCAATAGCCATTGCTTTGGGTTCCTATGCCGGTGTAAGAGAACATAGGATCTTGTAATCTTCTCTTGGTTCTCAAGCACCTTATCAAGACCATGTAGTTGATTCACAATATTAGTAAACCTACAAAACATGGCATTAATAGACTCATTTGGAAGCATTTTGAATAATTCATATTCATGCATGAGACTACTAATTTTTGATTCTTTGACTTGAGGAGTTCCCTCATGAGTAATACATAGTTTCTCCCAAATTTCATGTCTGGTTGCACAAGTGGAGACTTTATTATACTCATTGGGAGTGAGTCCACAAATAAAAGCATTCATGGCTTTAACATTAAGTGTAGCCAAATGCCTTTCATTCTCGGTCATGTCACTCCTAGATTTTTCAACATATTTTTTTTTCTCAAGTATGTCTAGGATGTCAAGTTCAATGCATCTCAATTATTGCCGGTAAACAAAGGAGGTCTAGTAGTTGATTGTCCTTCAAGAGCATGCACATTCATGTTTGATTCCATTTGGATCTTTACTCAAAGGTGGTTAAATCTCAACAAATATAGAGACCTCGCTCTGATACCAAATGAAACTACCCTAGAGGGGGGTTGAATAGGGTAATCAAATAATTAATGTGTAATTAATGAAATTCAATGCAACTCAAGACACAATATAGTAATATGGCAATAAATGAGAGTAAGAGAGAGAGAGTCAGAAATAGTTAGCCAAATGAGACACCGATATATTTACGAGGTTCGGTCCACTTGACCTATGTCCCTGACCACATCTCCCGATGGTAATTCTCTACACAACTCGGATTGAAAGCCGGAACTTCTTCACAACGATCTCCTCGAGATCTAACTCGCAACACAATAATCTCCTCGAGATCAAGCTCTCCACATAATACAAGATGATGAAAGAATCTCTCTTACAACAATTCTATTGCAATGATAAAGAGATGATCAATTGAAGCTCAGGGGTTTGTGGAATGTGAAATTGAAAAACCGAAATTGGAAACTTGAGAGTAAGATGAAAGTTTATGCTCAAAAACAAAACACAAGTAGAAACTCTTGATTTTCTTTGCTTGCTTGGTTACTGAACAAATAAGGGTTGTGGGATATATATAGGAGCTCAAAGCAATAGCCCAAATCCAAACAAATCAACAAATCAGCTAAAACTAGAAATAGTCGTTACAATGCTGTCGGTCGACTGATGTACTGTTCAGTCAACTGATGAGCTGGCTGTTGGCTAATTTTGGAAAACTATCGGTCGACTGATGCAAACCATCGATCAACTAAAAACACTATTCAATCGACTGCTTGAGGTCAGTCGACTGAGCAGAAACTTTTTAGCAATTACAGAGTAGTTTATCAGTCGACTGATGCATAATATCGATCGACTGAAAACACTGTTCAGTCGAGTGATGAAGGTCGATCGACTGAGCAGAAACTTCTCAGCAATTGTAGAGTAGTTCATCGGTCGACTGATTAACAATGTCGGTCGACCGAAAAATGTGCATAGTCTAGTTTTGAAAAGAAAATCTGATTTTCAAAGGTGTATTAAAAATAGTAAACAAATTTTTAAAATTATAAAACTTTGGGGAGATGATTATTCTGATGAAAATAAATATGTTAGAAAAATAATTTCTTAAATATTATTTCCCAATTGTGAAAACTTATCATTTTGCAAAACGGTCAAAATATGGTTTTAGAAGTGTGTGTATTTGATCCCTAAATGCTTCAAAAGTAATCT
>BQKN01024066.1:0-16265 GCA_022839385.1 Asparagus kiusianus
TACATACTAACACTATTTTAATATATATAGTTATATTTGTATATATGTTCTTGAAAAATAATTTTGATTAAGAGACTTGAAAATTATTTAGAACAAAGAGTTAACATGTTTCTTCAAAACTTTTAAATTAAATTTTTAAGTTAGACTTGATTTTGTATAACTGTAATTAAAAGATTTTCTAAGTGATTTGCCTTAGAGTTATGCATAAAAACATTTTTTGAGTAAAAACTAGCTTCAATTAGAATGTTTAAATATATCAATTAAATTAATTATTCGCTAACTTCTTTAAATTAGCAAGTTAATTAAATTTTGTGAGTGTATTCATTGCAAACCCTCACGAGACTACAACTCGTCCTCTCGGGTAACCTAAATGTTTAAAGGCTTATTGTATACCTAAATACAACTGCTATTCCTATGAAAGTGAGTTAAGATTTTTTTTTTCTTTTCTTTCTTTTAATTTCTTTCTTTGCTAGAGAACTAGTAAAAGTTTAGGTGTGGAAGTATTTGATAATCATATTTTTATTACATTTATATACCTTCATTATCTATTTCACTTAAACAAAAAATATCACTAATAAATGTGTTTTATCTTAATTTGCAGGTTAATAAAGGATTAATAAATAAAAGCTCAAAAGAATCAAACTCTTTGATTTTCTACCGTTTATTGAAGCTCAAATATGAAGACAAAAGAAAACTCGAGAAAGCTCAATGATCCATGAAGAAATTAGGTTAAGAAATCACAAAAAAAAAATCTGTTGCAAACCAATCGTTCAGCTGACTGATTGGCCAATCACTACCAATCGATTGGTTCGTAACAGAAACTATTTTATTGCTATGATTTAATCTTTGATCTCCAAGCCAAATCCAATAGTTCTCATTCATTGTTGTAGGCTATAAGTAGAGGTAGAGGCCAAGAGGTTTGAGTGTGAAAATTTTTATAAAAATTTTATTTGGAGAGGAGGGTTACTCTTAATTAAGAAGGTCTTTCAAAGTTGTAACTTTTTATTGCAATTAATAAAATAATTATTTTTTACCTCTTTATATTTTTTTCTTCTCTTTGTTTGATGATGAAGATCAAGATCAAGATCAAGATGAATATTTGCCTTCCTCAAGAGGCTAGAACTCTCTTGGAATGTAAATTTTATCTTTTATCTTTTTATTTTTGTATAATATTTTTTTTCTTTAGATATTCAAGGGTCTAGAACCTCTTAAATTAGATTTATTTTCATACATTTTAGAGCAGATTTACTTTCATATCTTTATTTTCTTGTAATTATTTTGTAGCATAGATTTATTTTCTTGTATATTTTAGATTTTATTTTCTTGTAATATTCACCAAGAGGCTAGAACCCTCGTAGAAATTAGTTTTTATTTTTATTCATTCTTTTCCTTTTATTCTCTCACTTAGAAGCTAGAATCCTCTTTGGAGTTAGTTTTTATTTTCTTTTTTTATTATTTTTATTCTCTTCCTTTTATTTCTTTATTTTTATAAGATGTGGAATTAATTCTTGTGTAGGAATTCTAGAATTGTATGAAACTAGTTTAATTTCTTTTAAGAATTGTGAATTACTCTCTTGTGTTTAAAATGGTCATGTTTAGGATAATCAACTAGAGAACTAATTGGTAGGAGAAATTCTAGGATTACTATCTAGTTATTGTTCTTTTCATGAATGTTAATTTTATTTAGATGATAATTTGATAGGTTATGCTTTCCTTAAGTGGTTTGATAGTCCATGCTTAATAAATCTAAAGTAAAATATGATAAAAAGAGAATGATTCATAATTTATAATTAAAATTAGCTAGTTAATTCAATTTTAGATTCCTCATATCTCTATTTAAATCCTCCATCTATTACCTTCTTGATTTTCCTCTTTCTTCTTGATTTTCTTTATTTATTTTTTGATTTTATTTTCCTTCTACTTCTTCATATTATCACATGCACTCTCTTTACCTCTCCACAACCACATTCTTTCATTACTCCTGACTGTCATGCACACAACTTAAGAATCAATTTTGATTAATTCTTACATCTCCTTCATCGTGGGATTCGATAATCTTTTATACTATAACTTGATAATTATGCACTTTCAACTTTGGTTATTATTTAACACCCTATCACTAGGCGATGATAGCTTAGACATGGAGAGGAAGAAGAAGAAGATGATGAAGGTGGTGAGAATGGAAGGAGACAACTACTATTTATAGCCTCTTTTCAAATCTTAACTCCCAAGAAAATCATATCTTTTGAGATTTGATTAGACCCGACAAAGAGGCTAATCATAGCCTAAAACTCGATCAAACCCGCAACGGATCTCACGAGATCTTCAATTAAGAGATTTTAGCCACAAATCACAGCATAAATCTAGAGGTGAATCTCAACAAACTTTGCCAACCAGTGAACGTAGCTAATCGACGAGCTTTGCCAAGATAGCTCGAAGCAAATTGAGTCTTGCCAACTAGCGAACGTCGTTAATGGACGAACTTTGCCCAGCTACCCAAAACTGAGCGAGTTTCGCTCGTACCCAGAATCAGTCAAACTTTGCTGATTTTCCAACATCGCCTCAACAATAGAAAAGGGAAATTTTGTTCCAAACATGGATTTGGATGAGTACAAGCATCATCGAGCCTTTGATACAAGTCTCTAACCAAGGAAGATGCATTCAATAGTAGACCTCTGGCAGCCAAGTAGGAAAATAAAGATTAGTTTCAACCCAAATGAGACAACTCAAGCCACGTTCAACACCACACCTCTGTCTATTTATCCAATGTATTTCAATCATGGCTATAAATTGAAATGCATGATCTTGAAAACTTTGGGGAGATCTTATAGACAGTCAAAATGTATTTTCACCTAGACCGATGATCAACTTGGATCTATAAAGTAAACGCCCATGGGCTAAACAATTCAAACAGGTCCAAAATCAAGCCTCCAACAAGCTACAGTAAAAGTCACCTAACAACTGAAGCGAACCTTACTAAACAGCTCAAGACTAGAGTCGAATTCTATTTCAAAATCGAACTCATGAGTGAAGTTCACCAACCAATAAACTTGTAAAACCCCAAAAATTTAAATATTATATGATAAATAATAATGAATATGCTATATATGATAAATAACATATTTTTATGTTTGAGTATGCTAGGAATTGACTTGAGATCAATTCAATGTATATGTGTGAATATATGAGTGCAAATGCACAAATCATGCACGAAGAAGAAATCTGGAAAAATAACCAGTTAAGAGTTTATATATTTTTCACACTAATACAGTTAGAATCTAGGAAAACTCAAAAAATAAAGGTTATAGGTATCTTCAATATCTGTCCAAAAAATATTAAATCACCTCATTCTGATGTTGTATGTGAAAATTATGGCCAAAATACTAAACACAATTTATAGAAATACAGAGTAGTCGACTACACTTTATTGTAGTTGATAATCATATTTTATTACAATTTTATACCCTTATTATCTATTTTATATGAATAAATATACCACTAATAATTGTTTTTATCTTTAATTGCAGGTAATGAAGAATAAATCTCAAAACTCTCATCTCTCAACAAAAACCCCTTGAAATGAAGCAAAGAAGCCCATTGGAAAATCAAATTGTTAATTTATCCAAAAGCCTAAAATCAAAACAATGAAGCATGAAGAAATAAATCAAAGCCCAATGGAAAAACAAGAGAAAATGCAAAAGCCCAAAAGTTCATGCAAAGCCCAATGTCTAAGCCCAAAAACCAATGGAAGAAAAAATCTGCGGACAACAACAGGAGAGAGGCTCACTTCGATGCCAGCATCAATAGGGGCATCGATGCCAGCATCGATGCCCGTATCGATGCCAGCATCGATGTAATACCCCAACCCTTAAGAGGGTGATGTGATTAAGTATTGATAGATTTAATTGGAATACTCATACCACCAAGATGCATCTTCTTTTCGGGAACCCAATTCTTAGAAACTCCAAAGTTAAGCGTGCTTGGCTTGGAGAAATTCTAGGATGGGTGACCCACTGGGAAGTTTTCCAGGGAGCACGTGAGTGAGGACAAAACGTGCTGAAAAGACATGTGGTGGTTTGTGAGGCCAGTCCATCAGATCTAATAGCGTACCGACTCCGAGATTCCGGGACGGGGCGTTACAAATGGTATCAGAGCAAAGCCAACCGGAATTGTGAGAACTAAGTGCTATGCGGCGCAAAGTGCTACGTCGAGAGGGCGGGAGCCACCTCTTGAGGCCGTAGGAGCCACCTCTAGAATCTCACACGGATGGTACGGTCTTGGATGATATGATTTGGCGCAACGAGGACGTTGCGAGTTTAAGTGGGGTAGTTTGTAATACCCCAACCCTTGAGAGGGTGATGTGATTAAGTATTGATAGATTTGATTAGAATACTCATACCACCAAGATGCATCTTTTTTTTGGGAACCCAACTCTTAGAAACTCCAAAGTTAAGCGTGCTTGGCTTGGAGAAATTCTAAGATGGGTGACCCACTAGGAAGTTTTCCAGGGAGCACGTGAGTGAGGACAAAACGTGCTGAAAAGACATGTGGTGGTTTGTGAGGCCAGTCCATCAGATCTAATAGCGTACCGACTCCGGGATTCCGGGATGGGGCGTTACAATCGATACCCCTATCAATGCTGGTATCGATACGGACGTACATGCAGTTACAATCCAAAGGCTGAAATTTATTGTTTTTGGATAAGATTTTAATCTAATGGCTCTCATTCACTGATGTTTACTATAAATAGGGGTAGAGAGTGAGGGGTTAGAGGTGTGAAAATTTTTGTAACTCCTTTTGGAGGAGGGCTACTCTTAATTGAGAAGGTCTTCCAAATTTATAACTTTTTATTATAATTAATAATAATAATTTTTTCATCACTTTAAATATTTCTTCTCTTTGTTGGATGATGAAGATGACGATGAAGAATTATTTAGAGGTTTGTATTTCTTTTCTTTTTCTCTTTTATTTCTTTTTTATTGCTTATTAGTTTAGATTTATTTCTATGCTTATAGTTAGATTTTATTTTCTTGTTAAATAGCCAAGAGGCTAGAACCCTCTTGCCTTAGATTTATTTCATGCTTATAGATTAGATTTATTTCATGCTTATAGAGTAAATTTATTTTCTTGCATTTAACTCTTGTAATTTATTTTGTAGTTTAGATTTTACAATATATTTTGTAGTTAGATTTTAATTTCTTACATTATTCAACTTGAGGCTAGAACCCTATTGGGTTTAGTTTTTTTTGTTTATTTTTATTTTGTTTAATTCGCCTTTAGGCTAGAACCCTCTAAGGAATCACCATTTTCTAAAGAAGTGGGTTCAATTTTAGATCACCCATATCTATAATTGAATCCACCATCTTTAATTTTTTGTATTTTCTTTTATTCTTGAATTTTATTTTTTTCATTCTTGATTTTTGTTTGTTTCCCGATTTTATTCATTCTTGCCTTATTGATCACATTCATTCTTTGTCACATCCACTCTCACTTACATTTTGCGCCTATTTACACACCATTTTCACTCTCTCAATCTGTTCACAATCACATTCACTCATCACTCCTATTTGTCACGCACACAACATAAGAACCGATTTTATATTTTCTCCTACAAAACACCTTTCCCGTGGGATCGATAACTCTTTATACTATAACTTGATTAGTTGTGCACTTGTAACTTTTTAGTATATGTTTATGCCGCATCAAGTTTTTAGCGTCGTTGCCGAGGAATGTGCTTAAGTAGGTTTTAATTATTTTGGTTCTTTAACTTGTGTGTTTATTATGAAGGAAACGCTTGGAGCTTGAAGATCACGGATTGGAGAACTAGGATTTCAATATTTGCTTGTAGGTAATTCTTCTTTCTAGAATTTTTAATTCCACCCTTTAGCTACTTCTTCACAATTAGAGACAATTAGGATTTAAAAATAGAGATTTTATTTTTGTTGACCATAATAAAATTCACCCTCCACTTTGACAATTTACTAACAATATAATAAATTCAAATAATTTCCCCCTTCTTATTTGTTTGATTGTTAACCCTAATTTTTTTTTAAAAAAAAGATTTTTTTCTTTTCCATCATTTTTAGTTGCTTTTAATTCATAGGGTTATATTTTATATTGTTAGTAGGAATTCACCAAGTGATTTGAGCATCTTGATTTGGCACACAGTTAAAAATATTTTTAAGGGCAAAACCACATAATCAAGATAAGGTGAGGGATTTCATCACTCTTTTCTTAGCCCACAAATTACTAATTCCTCACTTCACAAACCCAAGCCTTCTAAAACTCATTAGACGTTGGTCCCTAAGGACTCGAGCTTAATAAGGAACAAGAAATCCTTCTGTGAACCGGTTTAAGTTTTCTCAGAATAGTTGGTGTCTAAGGTAATGTTTAGGGGTTGCGTAAAGCGATCCGCAAGGAACGATGTACTTAATTGATCTCTGATTACCCTCTAGTACTATCCTTACCTGGCTAACTACCTGGGTAAAATTTTAATCTTTTCACTATAGGAGTTTTTGGTTAGGAGCTGGTCTAGTGAGTTAGGCTAAACCCTAGAATTAGAGTGATTGAAAAGTGATTGCTTTAATTTGTTTTAGTTAGGATTTTTATTTATCCTTTTCTTCTCATAAAAAAACTAATTTTTTTTCTTTCTTTATAAAAAAAATAAAAAGAAATAGTTTTGGTGTATGCAACAGTGGATTAGGGATAATACACGTCGATTAATTCGCTTTGAACCAATCATAGAAATAGAGCATCCTAATCCACCCGTTCTTCATGATATGTGCTATCCCATTAGGAATGCAATCCCCTCTTGCATTAGACTCCCCGAAACAAATGGAATAAATTTTGAGCTTAGACCGTATTACATAAACATGCTTCCCAAATTCCTTGGAAATGAAACAGAAGATGTATATATTTTTATCTCAGAATTTGAGAAAGTGTGTATTATGATTAAAATAAGAGAATTAACAGAAGATGCGATTAAACTCAGATTTATTCCATTTTCTCTCAAAGACAAAACAAAAAATTGACTGTATAGCTTACCCGTAAATTCCATCACTACGTGGGAGGAATTTATCACCGTTTTTCTTAAGAAATTTTTTCCTATCCATAAAACCCTGAAGCTAAGAAACAGCATCATGAATTTTAAAATTTTCCTGGGAGAACCCTTTTGGAAGTATTTTGACCGATTTAAAGATTTTCTCATCCAATGTCCTCATCACGGTTTAGAAAAATAGCGATTGTACCAAATAATTTATGAAGGATTAGATTATTCTGTAAAAACTTTCTTAGAATCAATGTGCTACGAGGATTTCATGAGGAAATACGCTGATGAAGCTTGGGAGTTTTTAGAGAGTCTTTCTGAAAAAACCATGCAATAGGAATACTGTGATGACCGAGTGTCATTAGTTCCCCAACCCAAATCCAGTGGTATTTCCTTAGAGTCGAACATTGCATCTGAAACTAGGATGGCCATAATCATGCGTAGGTTAGAAGCTTTAGAAATCAAGAAAAGAGCCCCAGCTCACAGCCTCAGGATGTCACAACTGTTTGTCACCATCTCATAGTTTAGAAGAATGTCCTCTCTTAGGAAATAATCAGCCATTAGGACAGGTCAACGCTGCATTCCAGCATTCTGTAAATGATCAATTCTTTCCAACCTATAATCCAAGTTGGAGAAATCATCCCAACGTTGCATGGAATCAAGAAAATTCTCCCGAAACTCAAAACTTTACACCCGCTTCGACCCAACATTTTCCTAGGGAAAACACAGTTCCTTTCAATTCTCATCCACAATATCAATAACCCAATCTGCCGTATCAAAATCAGTCTCCTCTTCATCAAGCTGTAATTCAGACTCCTCACAATTCAGATTAGGATAAACGTCTCAATGTCTTGGAAAGGGGTTTGGAAACCATAATTAAGGCCTCCACTCAAACCACGAATATGTTGACTCAAATGTCCATCATTCTGAATTCATTTATGCAATCAACCGGACAAATGCTCAACTCTAATACTCAAGCTATAGCTAGATTAGAATCCTAGCTTGGTCAACTAGCAAGTGCCGTGAGTGAAAGAGAGAAAGGAAAATTTTCGAGTCAACTCGTGGTCAACCCTAAGGACACAGGATGCAGTTCATCCTATGAAGCTCAAGTGAATGCAATCCATTCACTTCGGTCAGGTAGACAGGTCGATAATCAAGTGAGAACTCCTCCAAATCAAACTTTTGATCTAGTACAAATTCCTTCTCCTTCTCCTTCTGATGAATCTATTCAACAATCACCCTCCTCAGATGATCAAAAACCTGAACCGGAACCTGAGCCTGCTTTTGATAGGTTTAGACCAGTTGCGCCTTTTCCAGATAGACTCAGGCTTAGGAAACACTCCCCTCAAGAGGAGAAGATCCTAGAAACATTCAAGCAGGTTAAAGTCAATATTCCTCTCTTAGATGTAATTGAACAAATTCCATCTTATGCTAAATTTTTAAAAGAATTATGCACTAAGAAGAGGATAATAAATGTTCCAAAGAAAGTCTTTTTAGCTGCCAATATCAGTGAAATGCTATCAAATCACATACCTTTGAAACGTAAAGATCTAGGTTCCCCCGTCATTTTATGTATCATTGGTAATACTCACATTGATAATGTGCTTTTAGACTTAGGGACCAGTGTCAATTTGCTTTCATATTCAGTCTACCAGTAATTAGGTCTAGGTGTTCTGAACCCAACTAAATACACCTTACAGTTGGCTGATAGATCTGTTAAGGTCCCTATGGGTGAGTTAGAGGATGTTCTGATTAAGGTTGAAGATTTTATTTTTCCAGTAGATTTTTTAGTCTTGGAAACACAGCATGTTTCTAATCCCAAAGAACAGACACATGTCATCTTAGGACGACCTTTCTTAGCCACTTCTAATGCTCTCATCAACTGTAGAACTAGTCAAATGAAGCTGTCCTTTGGGAATTTAACTGCTCATCTTAACATTTTTAATCCAGGGGACCAGCCAAATAATCAACCTCTAGAAATAAATTACATTCAGGAAAGATCAGAAGAAGAAGAAGAAGAAGAAGAGTCTGATTTAAGTTTTGAGGAAATTTTTTATGAAGAGTTAGAGTTTTTAGAAGAAGCAGATCAGGTCCTTGAGAATAATGAAACTGTGTTAAACATTTGCTGCTTTGAATTAAATTTTGAAGAACTCTTTCTTGATGAACTTAGATTCTTGGAGAATAATCAACAACCAAATTTTTAGAACTCTACAGAAGAATTAGTTGTTAGAAAATAAAACTTCACAGTACAAGAGTCTAAGTTCATTAAGAAATACAAAATGCATGACACCATTAATACCTACCTTACTTTGTTGCAAGAATTATTGAACATCCCGAAATACTTGGAATTTTACATTATTGATTATATTATTCTTAATTTATTTAAAATCCGGGGAAGAATTTTAACAATAAGGTAGGATTCAATGTAGAATACGAGCTCTTCGTGTTGAACACTTCATTCTACATTATTTGTTTTGTTTATTTCAGAATAATAAAAAGAATTTACTCTTCTCTCATTTGAGAGTTTCTTATTCAGTTGAAAAAAAAAAGAAAAAAAGAGAAAAAAAAAAGAGAGAATAATAAATTTTTGATTTTATCCTCCACAGACCAAAGGTAATTGCAGATTTTTATCAGCTGATTAAATATAAGTACTTTACTTTTTATCTGCTTTACTTTGTGCATCATAGAGTTTGCATTGAGGACAATGCAAAATTTAGGTGTGGGGTGAGAATTAGTAATTTTTTCTCTTTGTTTTACATTTTTTTTGTTGTATTTTTGTTAATTTTTTTCCTTTTCCAAAAAAAACATCACTTGCCAAATTGATAGAGTTATGTAATAATTAATTTATTTGATAAATTTTAAATTTTCTAATCTGTTATTTACTCAAGTTTACTTTTTATGATAACTCTAAATAAAGTTCTTAAGAAATAATTTTCAAAGTAGTATACTCTACTTAAGCCTTAACTTAGATTTTTATTTAAAATAATGGAATACATGCTTAGCTTAGAGTTAAAAATAATTTTTCAAAGTGGCCTGACTTACATATTTTTCAGAATATATACACATATACATATAAAAAAATTTGCAAAAAGAAGAGTACGAAAAATAGGCACCAAAAGAAAAAAAAAAGAAAAAAAAACTCTTAAATTCAAGGTGATTCTACCTTATAAAGCCTTCCAAATTTGTAACTTTTTGTTATAATTAATAATAATAATTTTCTCACCACTTTAAATATTTCTTCTTTTTGTTGGATGATGAAGATGAAGATGAAGAATTATTTAGAGGTTTGCATTTCTTTTCTTTTTCTCTTTTATTTCTTTTTATTGCTTATTAGTTTAGATTTATTTCTATGCTTATAGTTAGATTTTATTTTCTTGTTAAATAGCCAAGAGGCTAGAACCATCTTGCCTTAGATTTATTTCATGCTTATAGATTAGATTTATTTTATGCTTATAGAGTAGATTTATTTTCTTGCATTTAATTCTTGTAATTTATTTTGTAGTTTAGATTTTGTAATTTATTTTGTAGTTAGATTTTAATTTCTTGTATTATTCACCTTGAGGCTAGAACCCTCTTAGGTTTAGTTTTTTTTTCATTTTGTTTGATTCGCGTTTAGGCTAGAACCCTCTAGGGAATCACCCTTTTCTAAAGAAGTGGGTTCAATTTTAGATCACTCATATCTATAATTGAATCCACCATCTTTAATTTCTTGCATTTTCTTTTATTCTTGAATTTTATTTTTTTTCATTCTTGATTTTCATTTGTTTCTCGATTTTATTCATTCTTGCCTTATTGATCACATTCATTCTTTGTCACATCTACTCTCACTTACATTTTGTGCCTATTTATGCACCATTTTCACTCTCTCAATCTCTTCACAATCACATTCACTCATCACTTCTATTTGTCACGCACACAACATAAGAACCGATTTTATATTTTCTCCTACAAAACACCTTCCTCGTGGGATCGATAACTCTTTATACTATAACTTGATTAGTTGTGCACTTACAACTTTTTGGTATATGTTTATGCCGCATTAAGTTTTTGTAGTCGACTAGCGGGGGTTTTCCTAAGAACACCGAGTTTGATTTCAGGTCTGTTTGGTTTTATTTTGACCCGATAACGTATAGGAGTATATATACACATTTTTCCTAAGCTGTAAAGGGCTTTTCACCAAATTTTTAGCAGCAGCCACCCCCTCTCTCAAATCCTAAACCCTAGATCTCAATTAGACCTTTCTCTGAGGTGTTTGTCGAAGGAAAGGTGAGGTTTTGCAGTGTTTGGTAGAGGAGGAATCTTGCACGTGTGTCCAGAGGCTCGACATGACATTTCAAGCAAGATCACTTGCATCAAAACACGCACCCTTAGTTAATGAATGATTTAAATATTTAAATCAATGTTTTACATTTTTAGATCTTAATCTAATGTGAAAAAGATTAAAATTTTGATATTAATGGTAAACAAATATTAGATCTACATGGTGTTCTTGCTGTTTATAATAGAAATGTGATTATGATCACTAGGGTTGTTTCTAATTTCGTTTTTAATGGTTAAATCATGCTTAGGACAAGTTTAAACCCTAGTTCAACCTTTATTTGAGGGTTATATGTTATATTCATGCTTAAACCCTAGACTTGTGATAAAAGAGCTGACATGTTAATTAAGTCTGATTAAACCCTAGGTTTGGGATATTTTTGATTTTGTAAATATGAATAAACGAAATTATATCAATTTCAAGCTTAATATGCAAGCATGCACATGTTGATTTAATCAAAAACTGGGGTTTATGTCAATTTCTTGATTAATGAGAAGATTAAATCTAATTAGTTGAATCAAGGGTTTAAATAATCATGAAGATGATTCTTTTGATTTGTATTTACTAGCTTTGTATTGTATTAAAGCATGATAACCACGTGATGATTGCTAAGTGTTGTATGTACACGAAGCTGTGCATGTTTCTGCTTAGTAGTCGACTACTAAGAGTAGTAGTCGACTACTAATGTTCAGTTTGGTTTTACAAAAACTGACTAATTACAGAGTAGTCGACTACTAATACAGATTCATGTTTTAAAGAGTCTGAGTAGACTCGGTGTAGTCGACTACTAATCTTAGTAGTCGACTACTAAGGTTGATCTTCCTAATATTGTGTTGTTTTGATTTGAAATGCGAGCTCGAGGCTCGAGTTACATGATAGTACACATGTGATCATAATTATACATGAATAGTGTTGTAGTACATGTGTTGATACCCTAGAGTAGGATTTTGTTAAGTATTATTTCGAGTACACTTTTCTCTTGATATTTGTATCCGCACTAGTATGCGCTGAGGTTTGTAAACCTATATTATTATATCTGCATTAGTGTGCGTAGAGGTTGGTGAACTTATATTATGGTATCCACACTAGATTGTACACAGAGGTTGTTGAACCTATATTATGATATCCTCACTAGAGTGTGCGCAGATATTAGTGAACCTATATTATGGTATCCACAGTAGAGTATGCGCAGAGGTTAGTGAACCTATGTTATGGTATCCGCACAAGTGTGCGCAGAGGTCGGTGTACCTATGTTATTGTATCCGCACGAGTGTGTACAGAAGTAAAGGAACCTATAGTTTCGTTTTTGCACAGTTATGCATAGAGTTTGAAATGGTTATTAGTTGTCATGCACATGAGGTGCTATTAGTTGAGAAGAATCAGAAAAGATAACTTATATGACTTGATAGCCCAATGTGTTTGGCGGGCACTAAATGCGATATAACTCACTTTTGAGTAGTTTTACGTCTGAGAGACTCACTTGTTAGAACACGAGACATGTCTTTTACTCTGATGTTGAGTATGATGTTATACCTACATGCTTCTGCTTCAGTCTTTTTGAGTCTTATTGTTTATTCTTTTGTTTCGGGGAAAAATGATTCCTAGGTAGGCTATGCCTAATAGATAGAGCCTCCACTACATGTAGTAACCCATCCCCTGGGGGCAGATGGAGGTGGTCTTGCTTAGCACGCTGACGCTCTTGTTGTTGCTCTTTTTGTTTTTATTTCCCTTTCAAGCAGTTCAGAGCATCGGAGAGTCGCATGATGACGGAGCTTTTGCATAGTTGTTGTTATATGAGCTAGTAGATGAGACTCCACAGTAGACAGACTTTATATTTAGTTATTAGAGTTTTCTTTATTTTCCTCATTTTGTAAAGGCAGTGAGCCTTGATACATTCTTAGTTGATCCATATCATGATACATTCATATATTTCATGATGACAGATGTATTCCAGACTTGTTCATTGAGACATGATTTATTTATGAGACATTCTTTCTTATATCATATCAGTTGCAGTTATTTTTCTTCTTTTACATGTTTGTACCTACACTTTATTTTTTATTTCACTAGGGGATATTGTTGTGATTGGTAAAACTTGTTGTTACACAATGTGAGTGCATGGAAGGTTGGCATCTATGGGTTCACCTTAGACTGTAGCCATGTGTGAAACCAATGGCGTCACAGTTAGTATCAGAGCTCTAGTTCCAGTATTCTTAGGATCATCCTATATCAAGTTGTAGAGCTAGAATAGAGTTTTCTAGTATTCATGTAGAGAGTTCACTAAGAAATCCTAGAATGAGTGAGGACGATATATGAGTACATCTCAAAATTTTGAAAATTATTTTTCTATGACAACAATTTTATGTTGATTTAAAGTATTTGTGTGAGTATTATGTGTTATGAATACGTATTGTGATACGTTATATATGTATGTATGTTTGTATATGTATGTATATATATATATATATATATATAAAGGGACATCAATTACTGTGATAATTAAGTTCTCCTCTTGATATTACAAATATCACGACGAGGATGTGGTCGAGGTAAACTCGTACCTGGAGAGCTAGGCAAGTAGAGCCCGAGCTGCATTAGGCTCCACAGTATCTGATCAACTTCATGGCTCTGTTTGCAGTAAGATTTTAAAGCCCTCGAGGAGCGAGTGGCGTATCCATTTCCACCAAGAGTTCCACCACCAGTTGTACCAGTCATGCCTATTGAAGAGGCAATACCAATGATGACACCATCACCATAACCAGCTATGAATAGAGCTGCAGAGCAGGAGGCTTGGTTCTGTAAGATAAGAAAGACATCAAACACTAAGAGCATCATAGTTTTGGAGCACACCGGATTCACGTGCAGCCTATAAATGGAAGAAATATGTGAAAATTTCTTAACGTTGACTTAGTACCAAAGTAGAAGCTAGATGTATTCAGCGTAGAGGATAGCATCAGAGAATAACACCGACTTTAGATTTTTGTCGGAGCAGCGAATATCACTTATCCGAAGAATTTTGTTTACTTCTTCGACAAGCAGTTAGAGCTAGTCTGATTAAAACAGGGAGATATGCATGTAATTAATTATAGAATCATGACCAATGTGGTGACAATGTCAAGGACAAGAGACCTATTGTGAGATCTAGAAAAACTCAGCAGTGGGGTAAGGATTTTTACCATTAGCAATAAAGACAGTGTAAGAAGAGAGCACAACATGATTTGAGAGTGCCGTAGTAGCGCAAGATTCGGGATACATGTTACAATTGTAATAGGATCGGACGTAGGATGAAGGATTATCACAGTACACCAACAGGAGACCAGCATGACAAAGGTCAGGGTCAGCAGTCTCAGGGCCGCGATTACAGCCAGAAGCGTGGGATAGAGACACTACATGTTATTCTGAGGATTGAGGGGCCAGAAGGCTAGATTTGTGATATCCAAAAGATTCTTGAGGCACAGATGGTCCCATTATATCCCACCACTGGCAGTGCAGCAACTGCCTGCCACCAGCAGAGTTTATGCAGTCGTACTGCGTGATCATGGTGTGAACGAAGCTTTCTTCATGATTTCCTTTCCAGCTCAGATCTTGTTTGATTCAGAAATTTTGCATTCTTTTATCTTTCATGCCTTCATGGATAGGCTTCAGCTTGTAGCATATCCCTTAGATGTTCTATTATCAGTCTCTACTCTACTAGGGGAGGTGTCGCTATTAGAGAGTGTCTATAAGAGATGTGTCATCAAACTAGATGAGTCCAAGTTCATCATAAATTTGATCATTTTGCGGATGTCGGATTTCAACGTCATCCTTGGTATGGATTAGTTATCATCCTACCATGTCTGTATCAAGTGTTTTGCTAAAACAGTCAGCTTGTGAGCATTTGTTGGGTTTGTATAGATAGTAGCAACCTCATAGGGTAACCAGAATGCGGAGTCATTGCTGGCATACATAGAGGAGGTGATGGTCCGGGATCGAGGTGCAGATTTAAACGAGACCGGAGCTATCTCAGAGTATCAGATGTCTTTCAGGACATACCTAGATTTCCTTTAGTGAGAGAGTTTGTTTTTCTGTATCGAGTTGCAGCAAGCACCGTACCAATATTCAAAGCACCCTATCGTATGACCCCCGTTGAGATGAGGGAGCTCCCTACTCAGCTAGATGAGTTATTATCTTAGAGTTTCATTCTCCGGAGCCATTTTCATGGGAACACCGGTCCTCTTTATGGAGATGTAGGACGGTAGTATATGATTATGTATAGATTATCATGAGTTGAACAATGTCACTATCCAGATCATGTATCCACTACTACGGATTTATGACTTGTTCGACCAGCTACAAGGATCGCAACATTTTTTAAAGATTGATCTTTATTCTGGTTTTCATCGGTTGTGGGTTCGGGAGATGAATGTTCTAAAGTTCGTATCTAATTGATTGAAGGTAAATCTTCATTCGGCATTTCCAATAGTTGTAGTTCAATCCATCGAACATTGGTGGAAGATTTGTAGAATGACCTTCTTTGAATTGTGATGTATTTGTTGATATCATCTTTAACCTTGCTCTAATACCAAATGTAGGATCTGAAATAGATACACTAGAACACTAGAGGGGGGTGTAGGCGTATAAAATTGCCTATAGGTCCCTTCACACAGCTCGACATGAGGAATCGACAAATCAACGAACCATCGAGTGACGAGGCGACGAGGTCAACAAATTGCACGCGATCAACAGAATGCATTAGCGTGCGGAATCAATCCAACGGTTCGGGGAGTCAATGAGTCGTCCAACCAAGAATGGACTCGGATGAATCGTGATCGAATCAAGATCAGCTTCGGACTCGAACTCAGAAGTGGATTTACTGCCAAATCGGGAATCAAGTCAACAAATCGATTCCAGACCAAGTCAACC
>BQKN01024069.1:0-16345 GCA_022839385.1 Asparagus kiusianus
TGTTTTGACCATTCGTTGAGCCGTGCAAAAAGTTCTATTCATTCGAAACCGTTAAAATTACAGCGAGTAGATAAAGGGTCAAAACACGACGGGTTCACCCCAAAATTGGTGCGTTTGGGTTTAAGAATGTGTAGATCAAGTTCAACGGAGCGGACCGCAAAAAAATTTAGTAAATGATGTGATTCTAGGCCGCGTCCTTAGGTGGGAGCCTAGGGTGTCACCTTAGATTCACTTTTCCCATATATATATATACAGTTTTGCATTATTCCTCCCATGCTAGAGCACCCGTGAGTAGGGTATGATTTGGATATTTAGCACGTATAGTCTGTTCTATGGAGATGATTATACTGGATGATATTCCTTATATTTGTGCCAACTACCCGAGGGTAGTCTAAGTTTTGATATGGCTTATCATATTTAATGTTTGGAGTGTAGTTTTACTTTCATGCACTGTTTCTCTTTTACTTCTTAGTTGGGATTAATGTTTAGCGATTCACTATTTGAGACATATGGTATATACAGGAGGGTTTTCTTATTTGGATTATTTCTCTCGACGTATCAGTCTTGTGTTGTGGGTTTCTAATTATTGTTTTTTATTAGATACAGGAAAAATGATCTAGGTAGATTATGCTTAATAGGTAGAGCACTCATTTTATTTAGCAGTCCTTCCTCTGGGGGCGGATAGAGGTGATATTGCTATAGCGCTCTGATGCTCGTGCAGGGTCTTGTTTTGCTTATACATGTTGGCCTTCTTGTTTTGATGATGTTTAACAAACACTTTACGACTAATGTTGTTTGTCTAGTATTTGCGGTTTTCTATTTATTATAGACAAACAATATGTTAGAGGTTGGATGGAATTACGCCATAATGATCATATCAAATGGAGGTTGGTGGAAATTTTGGTATGAAGCCTTGTAATTCAAGTTAAAGATCCAAGTTCAAGCTTCATCCACAAGTGTACCAAGTCGAGCTTATTGAAGACCTATAGCTTGGGTAATCTAGTTTAGGAGTTTATATTATGTGTGTTAAGTACTTTAAGCTCAATCATATATACACACACATTTTATTGTTTTCTTTGTATAGTGGTTTATATGTATATATATAGTTATATATATACATAAATGTTTTGGTTTGATATTTTTCAAGTTTTAATATGAAACAATTGAATACAATTGAAAATACATTTCTTGTTTCATACTTATATGCATATATATGATTTCATCAATATCAATTTTATTTAGTTAAATGAAACCATATTTATTGTTTTGAAAAGTTTGCAAAATATGCAATTTTATGAAAATATTGTATTCTCAATTTTTGGACTTAACAATAATCATATACATCTTTTATTAAGTCTACAAAATTATTTTATAATGTTTCAAAACATGGTTAAGCTAAAATATCAAAAGTCAAGTGTTTACATTTTCATGTTTTGGACTATTTTACAAAATGATGATATTTTTTATTTGGGAGGTTCTTTTTAAAAACCAATTTTTGTAACATGTGTATTATCATGTCTATAATTATTTTCCAAAGTTTTATATTTTTCTGAATTTATTTGATATTTTAAACCTTGTTTTAAGTTGACATGTACTGTTTAAAATAGGCTGTGTGCATGTCTTGAGTCGACTCATGAACAGTGTTGAGTTGACTTATAAACTATTGTGTAGTTTATATTTTGTTTCTGACGAGTCAACTCACAACATCATGAGTTGACTCATCAGGTTGAGTCAACTTATGCCTATCATAAGTCGACTCACAAACTGTGGTGGAAAATGAGTTTTGTTCCGATGAGTCGACTCATGATCTTATGAGTCGACCCATATGTTTATGAGTCGACTCATGATTTTTATGAGTCGATCCATAAGTTGGTTTTTAGCCTGTAATAGCTACTTATGAGTTGACTCATGAACAATACTGATTCGACTCATAACACTGTAACGGCTATATTTCTAGACTGTATTATTTTTGGGTTTTTGGTCTTTTTACCTTGTTTTCTCTTGGCTTTGGGGTTCCTATAAATACCCCCACATACCCTCAATTCTAAATATCCAAGAAAAGTTTAAACAAGTTTTTAAAGGGTGTTTAAGTGTATTTAAGTTTGGTTTAAAGTTTGTTTGGTTTGTGAAGAAGCTTTCACAAGTGGAGGAGATCATCTATATTGTTTGAGCTCCATTTTAATCCATCCCTCCATTTTATTTTTCAGAAAAGAATTTCTAAACTCAATACTAGCTTTGTATTAATTATTTATTGTTTATCATTTTCATCAAGCTAGGGTTTTACATTGAGTTTATAATTGATTTTCTCATTACTTACACACACAACCATTGAGCTTATTGTATTTGCATACATTGTATAATTAGATTGTGAGGAGTTGTATCAATTGAGAGTGAGCTTAATTGAGTTCTCGTCCATAGTAGAGAACAACCAAAGTTGTATTCGTGCCTAATTGTGTAGATCACCTTGTAATACACTTATATATCGAGAGAAGTGTGTGGTAAGAGACGAGGTCGTCCCAAGAGGAGTGGGGGTAGGTAACAATACCTAGAGAGAGGTTGTAATTCCTAACACTTGAGGGAGATACAGACTAGAGACCAATACTTGAGAGGGTGTAAAGTAGGATTGCAAGAGTGTGAGATTGTAAAGTTTTCGGTGAACTAGAAAACCGAGTGTGAGGTGTAAACGTTATTCAGGTGAGCGTAGAAAACCCAGTTATGATAGTGGAGATCTCCTCGAGATAAGGATCGGAGACGTAGGTCATGGGGACCGAACTCTGTGATCATATCGTTTATTTGTGATTGCATTGGCGCACTTATTTTTATGATCATATCTTATATCGCCTTTGTATATTGCTTGTTGCTTATATTTCTCACTATCTAGTTTAGATTGTTTACCCTTGTGTTATTTGTATATCCTCGCATATATCTCATAGTATATCTTATTGCTAGGATATTTTCCTTTGTTCATATTGTATATTCTTACTCATATCATATTGTATATCTATTTTGCAAGAATAATATTTGAATTAGTTTTAATTGATATAAAACAAATTAGATTAGCATAAGACCCTAATCACCCCCCTCTATTGCCAAACAATATATACCAAGTGTAGGATCGTGACCTTTAAGAATAGAGTGTGTTCTTATAAAAATCTGCAGAAGCTTTTTACTTAAATACTTGAGGGTGAGTTTGCAAAGTAGATTATAAATTGCAAAGAAAAAATGAGAATATCAGAAAGTGAACATCACAAACACAAGCATGTATACTGGTTCCACCTCCCCGGTGTACATCCAGTCCTAAAGCAAATCCCGTTTGAGTTTTCCACTATAATTTTGAAACCTTACAAAATCACAAGCAAATCTGACTAATTTACAAGACTATGCAAATTGCAAACCCAATTGACAACACTATGCCAATTGTAAACCGACCTCTAGATCAAGAGATTAACCCCTCTCACAAACCAAGAGAAACTTTCTTTAAAACAAGTACAAATCCAATCCTATAAGCCTTGAATGTGTTGTGAACGTGTTTCTCGCTATGGCTATAGGTTTTTCTCTCTGAAATTTGCTTAAACACTTAGTATGAAATGATCAAAGGACATAGGTCATTTCAAAACTTTTTTCTAAGGAAAAATCTGAATTTTAGAACACTTAGAATGCACAAAATGTTTAATCTTTTGAGTGCAAACACTTATATCTTGTTTTCTGTTTTTTGACATTTTTCTTATTTATAGCCTCTAAAAAGACATATTTTTAAATTTAAATAATACCTTAAAACGACTATAAATAGTCATATATTCAAAACCTGTAACAGTCATAAAGTTGTCTTAGTAGTTAATATTTTTCTTAGGAGTCGACTACTTTGTCTATTAGTCGACTACTCTGTAAAAACAGAAAGTCTGGAATTCAAATTTAACTCTTATTAGTCGACTATAATGCCTAGTAGTCAACTAGTCTAAAATAACATAGAAACTGATATTCTGTCTGTGTTTGTTGTAGTCGACTATGCACGCTATTAGTTGACTATTAAGGGGTAGATATGAGCTATATGATATGTTTTAAGTCTCACTCAATATCTATTAATTCTAATGGTTAACATAGGATATTTCTATTATTAACCAACACACTAAGCATATGTTAGTGTATTCTAACACTATGTTGTAGGCATTAAAAATTACCTATAGGTTCCCGCACGCAGTTCAAGAAGAAGAGAAGATGATGAACATCATTATCCGAATCAAGAAGGATTATCTGATGCCGACAAACACAAGAAGCGAATCGATGAACCGTTGATGATGTAGTAACAAGCCACTGGAATAGAAAACCAAGTGGCCCATAACTCACCGGCCACCTCCATATGGTCCGCGCACTCATCAGCCACCTCTAAGTAGCCCACGCGCTCACCGGCCACCTCTAAGTGGCCCGCACGCTCATCGACCACCACTAAGTGGCCCGCGTGCTTACCAACCACCTTCAAGTGGCTTGCGCACTCATCATCTACATCCAAGTGGCCCGCATGCTCATCATCTACCGCCAAGTGGCCTACGTGCTCACCGGCCACCTCCAAGTGGTGCACGCTCATCATCCAGCTCCAAGTGGCACGCGTGCTCACTGGCCAGCTCCAAGTGGCCCGCGCGCTCACCGACCAGCTCTAAGTGGCCAACATACACACAGTCCACCTCCAAGTTAACAAAATACATGAAACAAATCGGTGAAGCGTACGAGTTAACGTGACACGTGAAACGACAAAACAACTCACCCAAGAGTTGTGTTTTGCCCAAAAGGGGCGAAACGCTATGTGTGTCTCGCTCACACCATATATAGCTCATCCATTGAAAATTGTAGGTCTATTCGTTAGCTTTCTAACGCATCTTAAATCACCTCATTTTGAGACCAGACAAGAGAGTTAGAGCCAAAATACCCGAGGAAGTACAAACTGACTCGCACAGTGCCGAGCCATCATTTGGTGGCTTACACAAAGAACTGAGATTTTGGCCATGATGTGATTTAATTCTGGAGAAGCTCAAAAGATAAAAGTTATAGGTCTTTTCGTCATATTTCTAACTCATCTTAAATCATCTTATTCCGAGACCGGACGAGATAGTTAAAGCTAAAATACTCGAGGCAGTACAAACTAGCTTGCCCAGGGCCGAGCCACCATTTGGTGGCTTGCATTGTGTCGAGCCACCTTTTGGTGGCTTACAAAAAGATATAAGATTTTAGCTATGATATAATTTGATTCTGGAAAAGCTCAAAAGATAAAAGTTTATGTCTTTTCGTCAGCTTTCCAACGCATCTTGAAGCACCTCATTTCGAGACCAGACGAGAGAGTTAGAGCTAAAATACCCGAGACGGTACAAACTGGCTCGCCCAGGGCCGAGCTACCATTTGGTGGCTCGCATAGTTCTGAGCCACCAGATGGTGGCTCACGCCTAGAAACTCCAAAAACACATTTTTTGATGGTTTTCACGGGATTCTTCTGTTCCAGAGCCTCCTAATTGTTTTGAAGCTATCTCTAAACATGGTCAAGTAGTTATTAACTACGGATGAGGTCAAATCATCAATTCCTATCCTAAAACACTGTAACCGAAGCCTATAAATATAAGCCTAGGGTCTTCGTTTGTAGGGCGTGTTATAATCAAAGAGGGGGAGGTGCTGCCAAATTGCAGAGCCAAGAGCCACGAATTTCAGAGAGGGTTAGCTAGATCTTGGCGATTTCCTATGCATAAAGAGTGGATTTCAAGAGATCTGAGACCCTTCCTTCTTTTCTCCAGATCAAACTTGTTTTGACCTCGAGAAGAGTCGTAATCTCGCTTGATCGAGATTATCACTTTAGCAATACTTCCTTTGTGAAGTAAGAGCTTTTAATAATCACTCTGCCAACCGGATCTGATCTGTGATGGTCCACGGACTAACACGTCCCCGACATAGGCAAAGTTCTCATGTAAGCAACATGAGATAAACTACTGTTGTGTGTTATTTGAAGGAATTATAATATTTATATTTTTATTGTGTAAGAAGATCTTATAAAAAGATCAACTTTTTATTTATTTGAGTTTATTGTAACGACTAAAGTTGTATTAGATTCAAGACAATAAAAATAGCAATTTTTGACTCAAACATGTTAGTGACCATAGTGGGAGCCAACAGCTTCTCTGTCGAAGCTGTCGTACTGTAACCACGGATCTGGATCCCGGTTAATAAAGAGGTCGAGTACGAGTTCGACCAACAGAAATTCAAGGAGTATTTATCATCCTCTTCGTCCAAATCCTCTGCCTCTCGCAAGCATGGTAAGATCAACACCCCTGTTGCTGCTGCAATCATACCTTACAATGCCCCTTTGGTCTCCAACGAGGCCGGATCTGTAGATCTGGACTCCTCCTCAATCAAGGAGATAGCCGCTGGAGGCACACCCACTTTATTGAAGAGAGCTCGCTAAAGGCAGCGCCAACACCTCGCGTGCCGGTTCACCAAGGCTTTGGAGCCTGTAAACGGGATCCGTTACGAAGCGGATCTAAAATTTAGAAGGTGTCGAGGGCCCCAACAGCAAGCAAATGACCCCTCCTCCAAACCAGCAACGAATGAATGGATCCAAGTCAAAAGAACCTGTTGAACCCTCGAGGAGCGTGTTTAGAAGCATCGCGCACTGCTTGTGCATGTAAGGATTCTCGTGCGGGAAGCCCAAAAGTTAAACCAGGAAGAGGTGGTCAAGAAATCACCAAAACTACACCAAGTCTGGAGACCGAAGTCTAAAACGGCATCGAAAACAATCCGAACAGCACCCAAAATTGTTAGAAAACACTCTGCTGGCTCGGAAAGAGCTGAGCCACCAAATGTTGGCTCGCACCAAATCCAAGCCAGCTCGGTCCGCCTTGCATCTGGTTCACCTCTCGCGGTCCTTTTTAAGTCTCCGATAGCCCCTGTTCCTATCCTAATGAATCCTATCCTAATGAATCATGCACCTCCGGTGGAGCCCTGTTGCAACGTGGACTTGTCTGAAAGACACCCTAATGCCATAAGGAAAGAACCTTTGAGGGGGGGGAGAGGGAATAGGGTTTATGCTAATCTAATCCGATTAATGCCAATTTAAAACTCACTAACAAATATCCTAGCAAATATGATATACAACAAGATATATATGCAAGGATAAGTAATATAAACAAGGGTAAACAAAATAGTAAAAAATATAAACAAAGAGGCAATGGCTAAATAAGATGAACAAAAAGAGTGCGCCAATACAAACTTAAACAAGCAATATGATCACGGAGTTTGGACTTCCGTCCTACGTCTCCGCTCCCTACTCCCGGGGAGAAATCCACTATCACACCGGGTTTTTAATGCTCACCCGAAAACGTTTACACCCCACAATATAGATTTTCAACGCTCACCGATCAACATTCACAATCTCTCATAATGTAACTACACAAATCTCACCTTAAGTGTTAGCCTCTCACGTGTCTCTCTCAAGTGTTAGGAATTACAACCTACCTCTAGGCATTACCACTTACTCCACTCCTCTTGGGACCGACCACATCTCTCACCTCTACACTCCTCTTGGTGTATTTGTGCAACACAAAGTGAATACTCACAATTAGGCTCTCTAACAACAAATGATTTGTTCTCTAAACAAGGTGAGAACACAATATAAGCCCACACTCTAAGTTACTAACCCACAACCCCAATTATACAATGTATGCAAATATAATAATCTCAATAGGTTGTGTGTGAAACAAAGAGTAAATTAAATCAAACTAAACTCAAATAAATTCTAGCTTATAGAAATAAAAATCAAGCAAATAAAATAGCTAGATTGAGTTTAGGAAAACTTCTCTATGATAACAAGACAGAGGGAGAAGAGTTGAATGCTCAAACACCAATAGATGATCTCCTCAAGCTCTTGTGAAAGTTTCTTTACAAACCAAACTTTTAAACACACTTAAACAAAAACTTAAACCTGTAAACTAACTTGTAAAACTCTTTTAAAACTTTTCTCTTCTTATTATGAACTGAGGATATGTGGGGATATTTATAGGAAACCCCAAAGCCAAGAGAAAACAAGGCAAAAAGACCAAAAATCCAAAACTAGAACAGGTTGGAAAAAACTAGCTGTTACAGTATCAGTCGACTAACGGCTTTCATCAGTCGACTGATGAGCTGACCGTAAGAGGTATTTTCTAGCTTATCAGTCGACTGACGATATTTATCAGTCGACTGATAGATCATCAGTCGACTGGTCAGTCGACTAAAATAAAACAGAAACTTTTTGTTGATCCAGGCATATTCTTCAGTCGACTGATTTCATCAGTCTACTGGTAAGTCGACTGATAACAGGTTATCAGCCTGAATCAAATAGTAAAAAAATTTTGAAGTGCCTTTAAAAATAGCATATAAATTCTAAAAAATATAAAACTTTGAGAGATCATTATAAATAGTAAATGAACATGTTATAAAAGAATTTTTGGAATTTCACTTCACATTTGTGAAAACGCGTCATTTTTCAAAACAAGTCCAAAACATGAAAATACAACAACACTTGTTTTGTCATTTTGACTAACCATATTTTAAAAACTTTATAAACTGATTTTATAGACTTGATAAAAGATACAAACTATTGTTGTTAAGTCTATAAACCAAAAAATCAATATTATGCAAAAATAAAGTTTTGCACAATATGCATTTGACAAAATGATAAATATGAAACATGTATATATATGTAAACAATAATATAGGTCTCATATTTATATAAACTTGTAAACTATAAAACAAAAACATATATATATAACCAAAATGTGTATGTGTATGTATGATTAAGCTTAAAGTACTAACACACATAATATAAAAACCTAAACTAAATATACCCAAGTTTGATCTTGATCTTCAATAACCTCTTCTTCGTAAACTTATGGATGACGCTTGAACTTGGATCTTTAACATGAATTGCATTGGTTTACTCCACAATTCCGCCAACCTCCATTGGATATGATCGTAAATGCTTGATTCCATCCATCCTCCAACATATTGTTTGCCTAGAAAAAAAATAAGAAAACACAAACACTAGACAAAAAATATTAGTTGTAAATTGTTTATTAAAACATCATCAAAACAAAAAGGCTAACATTGTCCTAATTCAAGACGAGGATGACAGATCGCCTGGGTCCTTTGCACAAGGATTGAGACAAAGTTCCGATCAAAGAATGCTTGGGCCTAGTGAATGAACCCTGAACAACTCATCGAGTTGGGGGTCACACACGCTCTCGTAACAATTCAGAGCTTTCTCATAAAGAGAAAACTCCTATAACAGTCTGCCTCAGACCGCGTGTCGAAATCCAGGAGCCCGTTGAGGTCCTGTGCTCACGAAAGTGTGGCTCCCAACATGTGACTCTTGAGAATGCCAACAAGGTAGCAAATCCTCAGAAGGAAACGTGTTTGTCAGACGATGATGTTATACCTGAGAAGTCATGCCAACACGTGATAGATTGCTCCGGTCATCAAGTCGATGAGTTATACTATCAGGCTGGGGATAAGAACAGATCTCGAAAGAGAGATACCCAGGAGACGAACTTTTATTGTCCGTGCGCCAAACTAATCAGGACAGTATTATCAGCATGTTGCTACCCTAAGACCGCTCCACAGAGGGTCTCAGTATTCTAAAGGCTTTCCTCTGAAATGTCGAAGTCCAAGCCAAAGCGTTTACGTAAGAAACGATCAGCCATTCAAGGTGACGAACTTCCAAAAGTCATAATTAATATGGCTAATAAGGAAAAGTCAACTCGACCTTCTAGTTCTGACCCCCTCATATCGCATCGTCTAACCCGGTTGCGGTCGGGAACTATTAGACAAAGGAACTATCGGAGGATGAATAGATGACTACTTCAAGTCCCACTTGGGCATGATTTCTGGTATTGAAGCCTTGATGGTTCGGTCATTCGTGGGCACCCTTCACGGGGCTACCTTCGATTGGTACCACCGTCTTAAGCTTGGAAGCGTCAACAGCTGAGATGACATAGAAAGTTCATTTCTCGACAATTTTTTTGATGATGACACCAAGGTATCAATCAAGACACTCTTTGAGGAGAAACAACAAGACAAAGAGATAAATCGACGACTTCGTCAAGTGCTTCCGAAATAAGGTGATGAATTGCCGAGATCCAATCACAGAGGACTTCATCATCCAAACCTGTCATAACAACCTATCCATTGATATCTTAGAAGTTATGGGAGTAACACCATCCAAGACTTGGAAAGAGTTGACGGTGCACAGAGAGCATGCCGAACGATTCTTCAGAAGGAAGAAAGCCGAGAGAAAACAACCGACGGTCAACCCTCCGAAATCAAACTTCACCTCCTGTGGTAAGGGGAAGGCACCTACAACAGCTATTCATATTAATCAGACGTCACAACAGCAACCCCGGAGATAACAAAAGACTTCGGATCCGAGACTCAAAAAGAGTACTCCTTCAAAGACGAAGACGTTCCGGCCATTTTTGAGTCCCTTCTTGAAAACAACAAGATCAAGCTTCTAACTATCACAAATCAGGAGAAAGCTAATGATTCTTCGGATCCAAAGTACTGTACGTACCACAGGAGGATCCTTCATCCTACTAAGGCTTGCTTCGTTCTCAAAAATAGCATGCAAGTCTTGGTTGAAGCCGGCATCATAATGCTAAAATAAGCCAAATGAGAACGCCTCACTCCAAAAAGTATATGAGTATAAACTGCTCTTTCTGAGACTCCGACAAGTATAAGAGTATAAACTGCTTCTCCCTATCCTCCGATAATTATAAGAGGTTAAACTACTTCTCCCATTCCTCCAACAGGTGCATAAAGTTAAACTACTCCCTGCATACTCCAACAGGTATATGAGTATAAACTATCTCCCCAACCTTCGATTGGTATATGAGGCTAAACTATTCCCTATCTTTGGTGAAAAGTTTCTAGAGAATATTACACATAATATTCTTAAGGATAACCCAGTAACCTCCAACAGGTATACGAGGTTAAACTCCTTCCCATATTTTTAATAATGGGAAGTTCTTGGAGAACATTACTCTTAATATTCTTAAAGATAACCCGACAATGTGGCTGAATATAATTAGATTAATGTTCGCTAAAGAGCTGGGGGGAATACATTGAGGCATTCCAATGGGAAGTTCCTGGAGAATGCTATGCATGGTATTCTTAATGATAACCAAGATCAGCTAATTAATCAAGGTAAAAACCAATCATCAGAATAATTTATTCTTAATGATGATTAAAAACCTCCCACTATGGCTATTTAATCATTTCAAGATGATTAAAACCCTCCCATTGTGATTTTTCGAGCACTTTTTTGTTGAGATGTGATTTAATGACCTCATTCGGTCAATTTTCCCTCACGAAACTGCCACGATGTAATTGTGGAGTGCTTGATGATTCACGGTCCTCTACCACAAAGTCCCTCACTGATAAAATTAACTAATAGTGGGTCCACTAAAATTCTTTCGGCTGAGTCTATTCAAACTCCCACTGTGTTTATGCACTTAACACTCCCAATGTTAAAGTCCTAACATGGTATTCAAAAGTTCAAGCTACTAATCTTTGACAATTGTCCAACCCCCTTTTTGTTAAGTCCTTATCACTTGACACCAAGAATTCCTACTGAGTGATTTGTACAAGTCAATACTCCACTATGATTTGTATTCCCACTCCCACTGATTAACTCGGTCAAACCTTCTTATAATTAGGGTCACAACCAAAATCTCCTCTCGATTTTTTCCATGAACGAGAGGTCTACTTTCAAATCGAGCGATCAAGCGTTCCTATAGTTAGGATCGTCTCAAACCTCCCACTCAATCAAAACTTCCTACAGTTAGGGCCACAATCAAAATCTCCTCTCGATTCCTTCCATGAACAAGAGGTACACTTTCAAATTGAGCGATCAAATCTTCCTACAATTAGGATCATCTCAAACCTTCCACTCAGTCAAACCTTCCTATAGTTAGGGCTACAACCAAAATCTCCTCTCGATTCCTTCCATGAATGAGAGGTTCACTTTCAAATTGAGTGATCAAGCCTTCCTACAGTTAGGATCGTCTCAAACCTCTTACTCGGTCAAACCTTCCTATGGTTAGGGCCATAACAAAAATATCCTCTCGATTCCTTCCATGAAAGAGAGATCCACTTTCAAATCGAGCGATCAAATCTTCCTACAGTTAGGATCATCTCAAACCACCCACTCGATCAAACCATCCTACAGGTAGGGCCACAACTAAAATCTCCTCTCGGTTCTTTCCATGAACGAGAGGTCCACTTTCAAATCGAGCGATCAAACCTTCCTACAGTTAGGATCATCTCAAATCTCCCACAACCAAAAATTCCTCTCGATTCCTTCCAGGAACAAGGGGTCCACTTTCAAATCGAGTGGTCAAACCTTTCTATAGTTAGGATCGTCTTAAACCTTCCACTCGATCAAACCTTCCTACAGTTAAAGGCCACAACCAAAATCTCCTCTCAATTCCTTCCATGAATGAGAGGTCCATTGTCAAATCGAGCGATCAAATCTTCATATAGTTAGGATCATCTCAAACCTCCCACTCGGTCAAACCTTCTTACGGTTAGGGCCAAAAACCTAATTTACTCTCAATAAACGAGAAACTCACCTTTAGTTTGGTAATCAAACCTTCCGACAGTTAGGATTATCCGAATATTTTCGATTCTTAGAGTGGATATCCTACTCTTAGTTTTACCTTCCTGGATTCTTGAAGTGGAGATCTCACTTTGAGTTTTTTTACAACTGGAGATAGAATATAAAATTCTTCATCTCTAATATTGGGTTCGTCTTTTCCCTAAGAGAAGACGCTACTTTTTAACATCGAAATTCATGCCTTACACACACATGGAATTTTATCCCGAATCCTAAGAAGGGATAAGTCAATGCTTAACACACGTTGCCGGTTTAGTCTTTCGCCAGAGTGAAAAAGACACTAGAATCTAAGTCTGTGGAATTTCATCCTGAAGCCTAAGGAGGGATGAGTCAGTGCTTAACACACGTTGCCGGTTAGTTCTTGACCGTAAAAAGGACAAAAGCCCACATATACAATATTGTGGTAGGTTGTTATTTCTAATGCCAAAATCTATGTTTTACACGCACGGGGTATTTTATCCTGAATCCTAAGTAAGGATAAGTCAACGCCTAATACGCGTTGCCGATTAGTCTTTCCCCGTAAAAAAGGACGAAGCCTATGTATTTAATATCATAGCACCAAGTCTAAGAGAGTTCATTCTCCTAGCACAACATCACATGTGAAACATATTTAAATAATTCATATACAAGCCCGATTCAAACGGTAATTGGTAAAGACATATTAATTATGTTGATGGCTGAGGGTTTGCCAAAAATTATAAAGTCTGCGCCTAACACGCGTTGCCGGGTAGTCTATTCCCATGACAAATGACGAAGTCTATGTATTCAATATCATAGCATCAAGTCTAAGAGAGTTCATTCTTTTAGCATAACGTCACCTGCGAAATGGAATTAAATAATCCGCATGCTAGTCCGACTCAAATAGGAGTCAGTAAAGGCCTGTCAAACCCATTTATGGCTGAGTGTTTGCTAAAAATCTTATAAGCACGATAGTCACTGATGCACCAGCTTCATCAGTTAGTCTCGTGACTTGAACACCCAGGAGAACATCAATTCCAGCTGAAGTTTCCATAAAGGACTTTGAACTTGTTGCAATGAAGGTCAATGCCAGTCAACGCGTTACAATCAAAGTCAACGTCAGTCAATGCGTCATCAATTCTCGCCAAAATAAGTCTTAAATAAACTCTGAAACAAATGATAATCCCAGGGTGTTCAACTATAATTTAGATACGAATCCCTGACGAAGATAACCAGTACAACGTCGACTCAATGACACGAGCTAAAATTAGAAATCAACACACCGGTTTCAATTCGAGACTTCAATAACGGTTAGACGATAAATGCAGAACCGAAAAAGTTTAGCTATTCGACAAAATACTGAATAGACTGAGAATTGAAGAAATCAAGAACTAAAGCTAATTACAGGTCCTTTTACACCGACTGAAGGTTGGGCCTATCACATCCAAAGTATTTTAGGCTCTTCTATAAAAGAAACGAGACTGAAATACTTTGGAGAGGGTATCTGTAGGTATCAAAATTACCTATTGGTTCCTGCACTTAGTTCAAGACGGAGAGAAGATGATGAACATTATTATCCGAGTCAAGGAGGATCATCTGACATCGACAAGCACAGAAAGCGAATCGGGGAACCATTGATGACGTAGTAATAAGCCACCAGAATGGCAAACCAAGTGGCCCGTGCGTTCATCAGCCACCTCTATGTGGCCTGCACACTCATCAGCCATCTCTAAGTGGCTCGCGCGCTCACCGGCCACCTCCAAGTGCTCCGCACGCTCATCGGCTACCACCAAGTAGCCCGCGTGCTCACCGGCCACCTCTAAGTGGCCTGCGGGCTCATCGGCCACCTCCAAGTATCCCACACGCTCATCATCCATCACCAAGTGGCCCATACGCTCACCGGCCACTTCCAAGTGGTGCGCGCTTATCAGCCAGCTCCAAGTGGCCCGCATGCTCATCGGCGAGCTCCAAGTGGCCCGCGCGCTTGCCAGCCAGCTCCAAGTGGCCAACACACTCACCAGCCACCTCCAAATTAACAAAATACATGAAACAAATCAGTGAAGTGTACGATTCAACATGACACATGAAATGGCAAAACAACTCAGCTAGGAGTTGTGTTTTTCCTAAAATGGGCGAAACACTATGTGTGTCTCGCCCACACCATGTATGGCTCGTCCATTGAAAGTTATAGGTCTCTTCGTCAGCTTTCCAATGCATCTTGAATCACCTCATTTTAAGACTAGACGAGAGAGTTAGAGCCGAAATACCCGAGGAAGTACAAACTGGCTCGCACAGTGTAGAGCCACCATTTGGTGGCTTGCACAAAGAACTTAGATTTTGGCCATGATACAATTTGATTTTGGGGAAGTTCAAAAAACAAAGGTTGTAATTCTTTTTGTCAGTTTTCAAATGCATCTTGAATCACCTCATTTCGAGACCGATGGAGAGAGTTAAAGCTAAAATACTCAAGATAGTACAAACTGGCTCGCCTAGGGCTGAGCAACCATTTTGTGACTCCCACAAAGAACTAAGATTTTGGTCATACTGTGATTTGATTATGGAGAATCTTAAAAGACAAAAATTGTATGTCTTTTCATCAGATTTCTAATGCATCTTGAAGAACCTCATTCTGAGACCGAACGAGAGAGTTAGAACTAAAATACCCGAGACAGTACAAACTAGCTCGCCTAGGGCCGAGCCACCATTTGGTGGCTTGCACAGTTCCGAGCCACCAGATGGTGGCTCGTGTCGAGAAACTCCAAAAACGTGTTTTTTGATGGTTTTCATGGGATTCTTCTGTTCTAGAGCTTCCCAACTATTTTGAAGCTGTCCCTAAACATGGTCAAGTAGTTATTAACTGCGGATGAAATCAAATTATCAATTCCTATCCTAAAACGCTGCAACTGAAGCCTATAAATATAATCTTAGGGCCTTCATTTGCAAGGTGAGTTATAATCAAAGAGGGCAAGGTGATGCCGAATTGCAGAGCCAAGAGCCATGAATTTCATAGAGGGTTAGCTAGATTTTGGTGATTTCCTGTGCATAAAGAGTAGATTTCAAGAGATCTGAGACCCGTTCCCCCTTTCCTCCGGATCAAACTTGGTTTTGATCTCGAGAAGAGTTGTAATCTCGCTTGGTCGAGATTATCACTTCAGCGATTACTTCCTTTGTGAAGTAAGAGCTTTTAATAATCACTCTGTCAACCGGATCTGATCCACGATGGTCCATGGACAAACGCATCCCCAGCACAGGTAAAGTTCTTACGCAAGCAACAGGAGATAAACTATTGTTGTGTGTTGTTTGAAGGAATTATAATATTTATATTTTTATTATGTAAGAAGATCTTATAAGAAGACCAACTTTTTATTTATTTGAGTTTATTGTAATGACTAAAGTTATAATAGATTCAAGACAATAAAATAGCAATTTCTGACCCAAACAAATGTGTGTGCGTGTGTGTGAGTGATGAAGGCTTGTACACATTTCTAAGCAAAGAAAATATAAAAAAAATTACATATTGACAATAAAGAATATCTTCTTCTTTGCTTCATTTTGCCTTGAACTCATCTATGTCTTGAGTATCTCTTTAAATATAATTGTTTATTTAGCTCTGATACTACAAAATAAATGTTAGCACATAATACACACAACATATAATATTTGTTATCATCAAAACAAACTAATCTTAGGGTCAAGATTCCTAAC